>DWJZ01000053.1:0-50304 GCA_018249125.1 Asbolis capucinus
TCTTTCCGTAGTCAGTGTACAATGTTACGTGCTCTTCAAGGCACGAAAGAGTTGAGGAAAGTTTTGCTTATAGCGGATGGGTGATCTTTTAACCGACTACGCTAGCTAATAATCTTAGTCTTAGACTTTGAGATGCACTAAGTAAATAGTTTAGGCTGTGATAGCCTAGCTGTTTGCACGTTGGTTTCTCGAGCGGGAGACGCGGGTTCGAATCCGCCCACCTTTAACTCTCAAGTTATGGTCGTATTAGCAGTTATTAGACAGGCCGGTTGGACTAGCGGTTAGTGAACCTGACTACTACACCGTAGGTCGTGGGTTCGATTCCCACCCAAGTCAGACTTTTCTGTGACGAGCAGAAATATTTGTTCTGTGTCTGAATGTGTAATACAAATATCTATTTAAGTATGTATTTAAAAGTATATATGCATGTTTATCAGTTGTCTGATCACCATAGTACAAGCTAATGCTTAGTTTGGTGTCAGATGGCCGTGTGTGGGTTGTCCAAACATATTTATTATTTACTTATCACTTGCTTTGGTGAAGGGAAACGTCTCGAGGAAACCTGCACCCTCGAAAGGCCTCCGTAAAGATCTCGAAAGTTTAAGAAGCCTACCAATCCGCACGTGGCTAACGAGTTACTTCCTTCTGGTATGACACTCTTTACATTGTGAGTGCAGATCAGAGGCCAGTAGTGAATAATGATAAATAGTAGATATCTCAATATAGAGTAGTTTATTATAATTTATTATAATGCATAGTTTACTCGTCTAAATTATCTTCTTCATCAGGATTGTTGATAGATAAGTAATTTCATTGAGCGTCTTTTATAACAGTTAATCTATATTTATTGATATCGGTTTTATATTTATTTTGTTTTAACGACCGTGGGATAATCTTCACTTATCCCATCGGAATTTTAAACGCAAGACATGGCGTATACTTCAGATAAATTCGATTAATTTCAATTCATTAATTGTCAGGCATTTCAAATATTTAAATACTTAATATATCTATATATTTAAATATCAATGCCACTTTTCGTTGTAATTTTGTAACTCAAAAACGGGCTAACCTGTCCAAACCAAGTGCTTAGGCTTTGTTCAGATTATTTAGTACATGGTTTATGTGAAGTTTACACAAAATCAGTAGCGTGGGTCTTCATTTATCATTGTTTGTATTTGTAAATGAGGATTTTACCGTCAAATTGAACCTTTTTTCAGTCCACGCGAACGAAGTCGCGGGCGGAAGGTAGTAATATATATATATATATTGGGAAAATAATATTTATTATTTATGTACTACATGTCAGCGACCCCGTTCGTGAAGCGAGTGGTCCCAGGATGGATTCCCGTCTGAGGCAGGCATTTATGCACATGTCATCCTCAACACAAGGAATCCTGGAACAGGATGAGTGTGAAAGCGTTTGTATTTATTTAATCATGAACGTTCATAGCTCGGTGGATTATTATGATCTTTATTTATTGAAAAAGTTAAGCTACAAGCGTACATACTCGGTAGGAGAATGGATGACCCCAAGTGGCAAAAATTTCATATGTGCTTCGGAAGGCACGTAAAGCGATCTGGCCCGGTTGTTACCATTAGATAACAATTGTCAAGCCATGTCGGAAGCCTTCATGTGGCATACAAACTGCAAGCACTTGGGTTTGCCACTGGCCGCTCCAACCCTTCCTGAAAGTGTAGTCTCACCACGTAGAACGTACCTCTGAACATCTGTACAGGAATACAAAGTATCGCCTGATGAAATAAGGAACCCTCCTGCTATTTGGGTAGACCATAGAGCCTGTATTATTGCACTGTACCAAATCCCTGGCTGTACAAGCTGAATCCAATCTGCCGTGTCGTAGATAAACCCTATATTGTGTTTATCACCCAAACATGAGATTACTGACAGCGCCATTATTACCACGACGGGAACGGCACCGTAAAATATCTTTTTCATAAATTTTACTGGAGTGTAGAGACTGTAATTCGACAACACAAAATATTTTTGTTAATATCACAAGAGATGTCATGTACTTGGTTGTTAAGAAATAATACACAATAGCAATTTTTATTTTAACTATCACAGCTTACTATATAAATACTTCAGTCGGAAAACATAAAATTCTAGCTAAAATTCCTCAAACTCAAAGCGCCTACTGATAAAGAATATACGAAGAATATATTTTGCAAACATCGTGTTTTAATTTTGAAGCTTATGCATCGTTATATTTCTTCACATATATAGTTACATACATATATGTACATAGTAGTATATTCATATAGATAGTTCCGTTAATTTGACTTTAAATGATCCTTAACTTTCTTTTCTAAATGATTTATTATTGTGTCTAATTGTTGTGTTAGTAAACTCTTTTCCCAATCTTATTATTCAACATATAGGCAATTGATAGTCCTAACTTCAATGACCACCAAACTATGGAAATGTCAAAATATTTGGGTACTCACAGGGGCCAGACAAACACATACAAATATAGTCAAACACAGAACCTACATAATAGGAAACAGTACCCAGAGCACCGAGCTGATCAGAGCCATAGCCATGTAATGTTCTGGTTCTTCTTGTACTGGGCCCAGTATGGTTCCACTGCAAAATGAAAACAGTTACTATTAATGTTTAAGGTAAAAGCTGATGATCCGTGTATAATAGTCTTACTGCTAACAGTACATACAAAATTAGTCAAGAGACTTTGTACTAAGGATTGATTTATGTAACTCATCAGCATAGAGTTAGTTCTCATTGACAATAGGTGTCAATTTATTTTAATTAATAAATAAAATTGTATGTTTTGCACGTCTTTTATACCTAATATATGAAGTTTAACTACGCAAACATTTCGTAAGCATTATAAAAAATAAGGGGTATAAAGGTTTTATCTTTATCCATCATTATATTGAATACATAAAGAATATGTTAACTTACTTGACGCAGGAAGTGTTAAAAACATGGCTGTCGTTGCTTTCCTGCAATATTTTTGTATCATTAGTTAGTAATCAGTTTTTATCATCCGTACAAATCTTGCAAACAATTTTTGTGTGATTACGATACTATAAAAATGATTTATCGATAATTATTTGGTTACGTGTTGTGACATGGAAACGTTGTTACGGTCCAACACACATATTAACCCGTTACATGTAATGAGACGGTTTTGTGAATCTGTAACATTGTCATCCCCTTATTTGTTTACAAGATTTGTACAGAGAAAAAAAACGGACTACAGATAGTAAGGTGAGATTAGATTGTTTTATGATTACAAAAGAAAATATATTTCGACTAATTCATATGTTTTTCATTTAATAAGTTATTAATAAATCGTAGCAAAATCTAACAAAATTGAATCCAGGAAAAGACATGTTACTCTTTGTGGGTTGTAAAATACCTACCTTAGTTATGAGAAAATCCGTGTTATTTCTAAAAGGAGCTGATTTATTATTTAATGAGTAAAAGAAAACTGTTGTTGTAATGCCTGCATAGGTAACTGTGTATACAGAAGCTATAGCTGAAATCAGTAACCTCAGGTAACCAACCCCTGAAAACAAATAAATACAAGTTACTTTTTGTACTATATTAGGGTTTTCAACAGATTTAATGCAATGTTTACAAGTAGGTAAATAGCGCTGTATGCTTTCTGTGACCTCAACACATTATTTTAAGCACGAAGATTTTAGACGTGAAATTAGACTGGTAGATATAATATTTATATGTTATGTTCTTATATATACTTGCCTTTAAAAAAGGGTATTGCTCTCCATATCCCAACCGCATCTTGTTGGCTCAACTGGCCGATGGATATTTGCAGCAAAGTTATCGGGAGGGCCACGACAAGTATGGCCACCATCAATATTAGCCCATAAACAACACCGCCGTATCGAAATGCGTCCCTCGGCACTCGCCACGTGCTGTTGAAGCACAGGGCCACTGCCAATGTACATATATGAGCTCTAATTGAGGGCCAATGTAACCTAACCTACATGAAAATAACATTAACATTATAATTAAGTGCTTGACTAATTTGGGTACTATCAGATACTTGGTACTTGGTTAGATGATTGTTATATTTAGGTAAATGTATAAATTTGCTGAATCTTACGTCGACGCTAGGATTCCCTTTGTCGTGGAGGGCATTATTTGGAGAGATGGATAAGAGACATAAATCCAAAGACCAGCGACAAACTGATCTCTTATAGCCGTCGGCGGAATGTATGGATACAGACGATACAACTTCGTTTTACAAATAAAATCATTACCCAGATAATATAATTCACTCGGACATGCCTACCCCGGCCGGGAATTGCAACTTGGTTTCGCACCCAGGGCCACTGCCCTGCACTGCACTGCACGTACTAAACGCTTGTTCATTTTGTTTTATTTTTTTATATCAATACACCCAACGGTTTATTTGCTAAATTAAAAACCTAAATAGTCTCTAATTCACTGTGTTTATAGAAGTGCCTAGCAGTTATAATTCCTTGGAAAAGTGAAGGAAAAGGTTGATACTGTCTCACCATGAACTTAATAAACAAAAACAAATAATATACACACACCTTTATCTTACAAATATCTAACATTTTTGTTCACAAGGAATCACTTTATCATCGCGCACATTAATTATTCGCCCGTAACTTATTCATCGTCATTAAATTATGTTACGACTGCATCTGTATGAAGCAAGGAACGGTTTCGAATTGCAATGTAGGACAGCCCAGTACTCGTTGGAGATAATATAGTATCAGATCTGATGAGGAACACATCTCTCGGAACATACTACTTATCAGTTTATTTCAAGTGGTTTGCCCACAACTTGTTTACTTACAGATAATAAGAACGCCTAAAGTCTTACTTACGCAACGATACCGTTTGGTTATACAATAAGTATAAGTAAAAAAAAATATATTTGCATTTAATTCAGTTAGATAGTTTTAAATTATTAATTATATACTTTCTGCAGTTAGTTGGCAAGTAGGTAGTTGGTTTACTTGAGGACGAGGAGATACGATTGGCCAAAATATGTCCAATAGTTATGACGAACACGAATTAATACTCTACGTAGAGAGTATAAGAACGAATCCTAGGCCACTCCAGCCCCACATTGAGACAGAAGAAATAGAAATTATTCAATCCGCCTTCCTGGCGGAAGAAATTGACATAACAATTCACAATTTGCAGATCATGAATTCAATTTATATGTTGCTATCCCTTTAGGTGTTTCAACTGATAACGATATCTTCGTACAGATTAAAGGGATAAATTTAAAGAACTGCACAAATACACCAATTCTGTTTTAGATTAAACTAAAATATATCCTTGGAAACTTGACATGAAATCGCTAAATTCCTTGTAATTATATATTGTAGGTATTACAGGTATTATACCTTTGGACCTTCCAAAGCACTTCTCATGCTTATGTTCATGACAGTCCTCATGTTGAGAACCTAATAATCTCATCTCATCTGGGGAGCAACGAAAACAGCTGCCCGTGGAGGATAACCCTTAAACTTGACCTTTCTATATCTACCAGTCCACAACGATACACGCCGGATCACACACAGTATTTTGGTTTGTATTTTAAAATTGACTTATTCAAGTCAATATTTCTGCATTTAATTAAGAGTAAAATAAAAAACTATTTTCATTTTGAAGCTTTATTGTAAAATTTCTTACAGAGAAAATGCGTACAACTAGGTACAATACATTAATGTTAATACGTCTAAGGTGCATTTAAATCATATTAAGGGCCCTGGTTAATTGTTTTGGATGTGAAAATTCGAATACCTTGTACCATTCAAACTTCAAAAATGATTAAAAGGAGAGAAGTACTTATTACTGCAATGTGTGGATAAATAAATCATTATAGCAATTTTATTTCTGCGCAGTGTTGCCAAGAACAGCTCTAAAATTGCAGCAGTGGAACATAAAGAAACATGTGTTATTAAATAGCATATTAAGTTAATACAAAACGAGTTAATGCTCAATTTATAAAACGGACGTTTGCTACAAATATATTGCTTCATAAAATGATATTAACTTACATGAAAATTCTAGAAGCAATATATTATATATCAGTATATATCAAGACAAAAAAATGGTATAAAAAATGTTTTAACTCTCTTTTTAATTTCATAACCCATAGTCTAAATATTCAGCGAACCAGAGTGACATTATCCCTATCAGTTATTCCCCTCACACTAAGATGTTTACAGTCATCTACTTTAAAAAAATATTTAAAATGAAGCACCACTAAGTATGTCCGACGCCTACTTAAATGCTTAATCATTACACAATCAGTTATAAAATGCATAAGGAACCTATAGATACCTATATTATGGCCACGAAAAGATTTAACGATACAAGTGGAATGCAGTATATACCTACAAATATTTTCTCTATTACGAATTAGACATAAACATTATAGCAAATAGATAAATAGACACCAAGCTTCAACACGTAAAACATCAATAATTATAATAATTTAACAACAATATAAAATTACATGTAAATCATACATCTGTATTTATCGTTCATATGGTGGTACGAAATAAAAAAAGCAAATAAAACAATTAAATGAGAATAATAATTTCGACAATATAAATCAGATATTTAATTGAAACACTTCTTGAAAACAATATATTAAACTGCACGGTGTCTATGTGCGTCAACTTATATCTCTGATAATAAAACACAAGTATTACTCCAGACATACATATGTACTACTCAAAAAAATACATAAACGCAAAAGAAATACCTACGGTCAGAAACTAGCAAATAACTCTTATAAATTAAGAAACATAGCAAAAGGTTCCATTGGAAATACTGATATCAACTCGATAATGAATAAATCTAGTAAATAGTAAAGGGAACGATGGACGATGTATACCAAGAATTAAATATGTCAATATCCTAAGCCTTACAAACTACTCATCTACACGATCAGTCGAGAGTTTGATCAACGCAGGACAGGAAGCGCGACCAAATAGCAGGACAGTTTCCAATACTTCATCTTTCGAGATACAAGCAGCAAGTATAGTCATAGGGCTCCGTTATGTTGAAACATCGCTGTTCTGCTATTTTTACATTATTGCCTTAAAAATTCTGCAAAAAGATTAATTCTAAACTGCGAAAAGCAGTTCACAATCTCGAAACCGATATAAATGCCGGTTAAAATAACAGATTTAATAATTAATATAAATGCAAATTCGAAAATCCTACAATATTCAACAATAGAGCAAGCAATATCAAGTTATTAACCAAATACTTATAAGAGCTCAGGCAAGTGTTCCAGAAGAACTTAAGTTTGCGACAAATATAACAAATACAGAACTATTAATTCAAAAACAATAAATATTATCACCAAAACAGAAAAATAGGAAGAACGGTAGGAATAGGTCAGCAGAAACTATACTTGGGAACTAAATGTTTCCAAACTATGCGATTTCTACCGCCTTTGGAAGGCTTACAGCTACAAATATCATATACATACATATATGGACGTGAATATTGAAACATTCGAATTAAAATAAGTTCAATTTATAATAACATTATCAAGAACGGCGTGATGGCACACCAGCTTATGTTGAACGAAAAAAATATTGCAAACTTTCAATATTAAACATAATCTATAACGCATTATGCTAGTAGATTCTAATACACAGTCGTCTACCTTATAGCCATATGTATTGTTTCATACGATACATCATTATATGTATAAGAAATTACAGATTTAAGTCAACAAATACTAAAATAAATACAAAATATTATACATAAGCGATATCATTGTATTATTTACAAACATAATGAAATCCTATGCAACGAAATTCATCGACTTTCTAAAAACAACGTTGGAATCAAACAAATAATAATAAAAGTTCTCGAACCCGAATTAAAATGAACCTTGCGAAACAGTTAATTTTGAAATGTTAATTGTTGCTGTAATGTTAAGGGAATTGCGACTCATATCTATATACCAAGTAAGCATAACATATACCCACGACTAAGACAACATCTATACACAGATAATACATAGGGGTTTTAAAAATACAAGGACAATAACATCATTGTTATTCGTAGACACTCGTCATAATGTAGAAACTAAATCAACACAAAAATGTATTTAGGTGACTTATTTTATGCACTAAGAATAGATTTCAATATAGCATACATAGATACTTTATTTTATGCAATATTGATTAACAACGTAATATATAAATTGTTATATACACGTTACATTCTTTGATACTATCAAAAGTGTTATTTTGTTTCAAGCGTTTGTGAACTGTCACTGAGTTACCAAAGCGAACAACTAGAAAAGCGTAGTTCTAATATAAATTTAAAGTCACAATTGTATGTCAAAAAGCGCAATGAACACCTGTAAAATATTTACCAGACGGCTGTACGTGATTATAACCGATTAGTGATTGTACTTGTGGCATAAATTGGGCCGAACGATAGAAAAATATGAAAAGCTTTTTTACAGGGCCCCATCGCATTTTGAATGATCAGCTTCCAGGCATTGTTTTACATTTTGAAATAAAGAAATTTCCTGACTAAAATCTCAGAATTTACTTAACTTTTTAAAATTACCTACCTATTTTGGTGTATTTATTTATCATACTCATTAACTGTATCAGCATTTTCCAATATAAAATGTGACGATATGGAAGGTTACAATATTGTACGGTGACTAACAGCATACGGAGGTGCTAATAAAGTTCTATAGAAGACAGAGTACGGTTCTTCTGTAAAAACGTTATGGTGCATGTTTAAAAAGTGTAAAAATGCAGCCAAATTGCCTATAATAATTAATGTACTTTTGAGCCTACGATTTTCTTGTCATTTGTAAAATATTATTATATAAGATTGTATTTCTCAGGCAAAAAGGTTTAATAAGGAGAAAAATATAGGATTATATGAGAAAAAAAACGAATTACTACGAAATATAAAAACAAGACAATTATATACATATATAAATAAGGTAGTAATTAAGCTACATACATACATACAAGCAAAAGGGTGTTAAATGTCTAAAGATTCGGTCGTTTCATCCACTTTCCAATAATACTGCATACATTAATTACTACAAACATTAACTGATTTATTACATCATTTACTAAGATTAAACACGAAAGACACATTATTATTATACAGAAAATATTGATTAATATAATAATATTGTTGAGTATGATGTACTCGTTGTAGCTACTATACACATTATATTATTGTATATCAATATTAGTAAGACTTTATAATTAGGTTCTGCTTGATTTAATCAAATATTATGAATTTTGTTATTTAACGATTAATTAGCGTTCAATGGAAATCATAAAAAGCTGAAGAACTCATCGAACTTTTCCCAAAAAATACCCATATTTAGGTAACTAAATAGAAATAAATTATTATATGTATAATATATTAATAGATCTTTCCAGTGTTGCTTTTTGGAAATTAATACTTTTGCAACATTCTTGTTTGCGATACGATACGTTACTCCTAAAAGTTGTCGAAGGATTCGTAGCGAGAGAGCATTTACACTTCTTTACCACTCCGCATTCATAACACATATACAGTATCTTATCATGTGTGCCGTTATTCACGAGCGTATCAAATACATAACCTATTATTTACCGTTACATTAACTCTACTTTACTTACATATTTGGAGATCTTATCTCGTGAAACCGTCCTTTTTAATTTTGACAAGTCTCAAGGTTCTACGTTACAATAAGGGGCGTGGTAACTCCATTATATTCACTAGACAGTTAGGGGTGTAACCTGCCTTTTACAATAGATCACTTTATGTGTTATCGACTTATTTTCACGTTCCTATGTAATATTTTCATATTAATACAATATGTCTCGACCCGAATCGTCGCTGTGTTGCATTTACTGCTGAATTTCAACGGTATATGATATTATGCACGAGCACGCAGTGACGTATGTCGAAAGACATCCGATAGAATAGAAGCGTCAATATATACACTTTAAATATAAAAGACAAGCGAGACATGTTTCTTCGGTAGAATAATATACCGCAGGAATGAAGCTTCAAAGAGATAAAAACGGTAAGAAACGGTAAACGCAAAATGAGATATATTCAAAGATTAAAGAAGGTATTTTATATGAAACTACAAATAAACAAAAGCATACTAGTTTCGTGGCATTAGTGGCGATTGTTTCTACCGTCATACGTACGGACAAGTTCATACTAAAGCTATAGGGCATCGTGCCAGTGCTGCAAACCGAATTGGCCTAACACTAGAACTATAGGATCCACCCTGTCAGTTGAAAAATATTGTGTTTAATAGCTATGGTAAAACCGCGATAAAACAGCTTCTAGATTAAAATTTCCTAGTTTTGAATAGTAAACAAGTTTACACAAGTTTTTGCAAATTTATTTTTTACTAGTCTGTGCTCGGAATTGTTTTCAGCGATTTAAGGTTTTATTACATTGACGACTAAGAAATTCCAACATTATTTTACAACTTTCAGTGAGCTAAAGCGACTAGATATAATACTAACTTGGCAATGCTCATAACCGAACTCGCAAAGTGGAGTCCGTGTATGACGTATGCCAGCAAGTAGATAACCAACGTGCACGATGATATCAAATTTTAATTAATAAATCTTTATTTCTAATATAAATAGTTTCTGAAAATATTTGTCTCATTAGTCAATTCCTGTTCTACATTTTGAAGTGTTGAAAACCCTTAAATACGAGGCGTTAATATCCAGGAACAAAATCTTGATTAAACCTTTGAATTTTTCTAGATGGTAGTTATTTTCAAAATTACAATAATTCCTCTTCGTATGATGTAAATTATGTGAAGGTATTTGTCAATATTCGGTCGTTAATCCACAATACAGTTCCAAAAGTCACAAAATTGTTGTGTAAGTTGTAACTTTATTTATTGACATTTCCTTAAATGTGAAAGTGATAGATGGATTATTCTTGAAAACTGCCAACGTTCAAGCGCCAATCCAAATTCAAGTATTAGTCACATAGCATATTAATATAGTGGTCATGCATTAAAATACAATTTGCAGAGCACGCGTAACTCGAAAGAAAAATATATCAAAGGACAGACGGAATTACAAGAGTGGAATTGATATTAAGATTTTTTCTGTATAATTTAATGTTCGACTACAATCAGGCCGCATGATCAGTGGAACGGTATAATTAAGTGAAATGCAACAACTTAGAAAGTTCTCCTTAACTATTGCATTAAAGACGTTTTAATTGTAATCGAATTTGTTTTCAAGCGGTTTGCGTATTTCTAAAACATGGTCGGTTAAATATAGACGGCGTGCTCACGTTGACAGACGGTCTTCTCAGCTTCCAAGATGAAAATTTACATAGTAGATGTATTCAAATAATTTACGTATTCATCCCAGAGTATAGTGAATGTTTAGAATGCGTGCGCATGACGACAAACGCCGCAGCCGAGCGCGAACTCTTCGCCGGTCGGAGGATGATGCACGTGAAGCGGACACTCGTCCGAGGAGCCCGGCAACTGTTCAGCCTTAGGACCTGCACCAAAAATAAACTCCTCAGATTAAAATGCTTGGTCATTATCTTCATATATATTCATCAGTTTTTTGAACAGATCTAATGCATGCTCATATAATCAGAAAAAAGAAAGTGATACAGTCGGTTTTGTTATTCTTGGTACTGCTACTGTTAATAATGTTTGTATAACTCACCAGCCGGGCACTGCGGAAGCATGTGGCGCGGGATATTGGTGACGCGTTGGAAATCATCGTGGCATGCGTTGCAGAAGTGGGACGTGCCAAAGCAAAAAAATACTGCCACCTGGTAAAAATCAAAATATTAAAATAAAAATCAGAATACATAATTTAATTAATTACAAAATATGTACAGATCGGTCAGGATTTTCGGAATGATTATATTCGATTTCACTTTATATTATAGTGAGAAGTGTGCGATACGTACAGAACAGCAGTAACGACACTTGTATTCGAGGAAGTCTGCGCCGTGTTTGGGGCAAGTGCGCGCACCCGCGATGTCACTGCATGCTCCACAGACTAGTTCCGAAGGCTCCCATACGCCGTTCGTCTCCGCTTCACAGCGCGCCAGGCCACCAAAATACGCCTGTAATCGCCAAAACATGCCCACAACTGTTTAGTTTTGAACTCATGAATGAGTCCCTAATTAATAGTCCAGAACGGTGTAGTAGTATGCAGTTTACCTTGCCGCACTTGTGGCACACATAGTACGCGTATCTCTCCATAGCATAGAAGGCGGGGTCCAGTAGCGCACGGCGCGCGCCGGCCGCCGCACCGAGCCCCTCGTACTCGAGCCGCATTAACGCCTTGCGCCGGACCTCCTCACGTAATCGCTTGATTGGCGAGAGTAGCTCGTCTAGCGTCCAGTGGTTCATGTCCTCCTGTCATAAACATGGTTTGTCATGGAAATCAACGTATCAACAATACTGGCAAGTGTAGATTTGTCAGAAAGCTAACAAATTAATACCAAAGTTACTAAAGCATAGTTATAGTTCTACCCCTGAAGTAAAAATTTTTTTATATATATAAAATGTACATATATAAATCTTACCTTGCAAATAGGACATTGTGAGAATGAGAATGTAATCCGAGGTCCATTCCACTTATTTAGAATCACCTTCTTGCAGCAATGAAGATGAAAAACGTGTCCACATTTCAACTGAAACAATTTCATAGTTAAAATTAAAATAATGTTATATTTCCTGTATGATCAAGACAAAAAGTTGATATGTTATACATTATTGTACGAGTATAGGTTCATCATAATGTATGATATTGCCGTTTATAGCCAACAAACATTATCGAGCCGTTCTAAGTGATAGAGCAATACCTGTATAGCGGGCGCAGCCTGCAAGGGATCGGTGAAGCAGATCATGCACATGTCGTCCGCGTCCTGTCGTAAGGCGTCGCCGCCGCCGCAGCCGAACAGACACGGCAGGCAGGCGCGTTCGCCGCGTACGCCGCCGCACGAGTGCCCGCAGCTCAGCACGCGCGTGCACGATTCACGTCCGTGCTCCTGTATATAAATCGTTCCAATTCAAACAAGCCTTACCCTGATAATTATTTTATTTAAAAAATATGATTTGCTGGTGACTTCGCCTACGTAAATTACGCTTTACAAGATCTAAATTTAAGAAAGTATACCACTTGACAGAACTCTATAAGGCATTAATATAAAGGAAACAATGAGTTTAAGGATTGGGTCATCGACACATAACTCCCACAAAATCTTTAACTTTAAAGCTTAATATTTTGCAAACGGGACCCAGAATCATAATATGGCCGTAGTATTTATATAGTCATAATATATTAAAAGACCTATCCAATGACACCACACTCTATGGAACAATTGGGTATGTAGAGTAAGACAATGTATGCAAATTGTAGAAGAACCGTTTTCATGTTTGAAAATACATACCTGACATTGATGATCGGCACAAACATTCCCGATGGCGAGGAGGCCAGATGTGCCGCGCACGCCGCAGTAGCGGCATACTCCAGCGAGCGGGGCCCGCGCCGGCTCCGGCGGCTCGCACACTCCGCCCTCCAGGCCCCGGAACTCCGCCAGAGCCTTCAGTGTCCGCCGGTCCACCAACAACAACAACCAGAACAACTTCGCCCGCCCGCAACCTTCGTGAATGTCCACACGGATCGCGCTTTCTTCTTCTTTACAAATCTATATATAACAAATCATAAATAATTATAACAACAATTTTTCCTTTCTTCTACTAATATTAATAATGAAAACTTTAATCCATTTATAGAAAGTGAATAACGTTTAAGAAAAACCCACCTGTCTCTGATGGCTCTTGGAGACTCGGCTGAGATGCAAGAAGCGGTCGCATTCGGTACACAGCGGGCCGCAGGTGCGGCAATCGATAACAGCGCATGTTGAACCGTCATCGTGATTGACGCACATGCGACGGACCGCCACTTCTCCTTCTGATTCAGTGCCCTTTGTACCGCCCTCTGCAACCGAGCCAGCCAACGGCGCCCGGACGACGGATGGCTTTTCGATGACTACTTCGGCGAGCGTTATAGTCCTGTAAGGTTTGCGTTTAGAGGGCCGAGATGGGCCAACGCCGGAAGGTCCCGCCGTGTCATTGGAACTAGCCGTGGAGGGGCCCGGCAGGTTCTCAAATGCTTCACCAGCACCGGACAAAGCGCGAGACGAGCCAGAAGCGGATCCGGATGCCGATCCTGCTGCTTCCATTTTATATTTACGAGCCTCACTAGCACTATTGATGCTGTAATACAAGAATTTTATAAGTTCACAACAGTCACATGAATGAAAAGTTCAAATCTCATCATGATTTAATTTGCTATGACAAAGATGTAGTAGACTGATAATACATACTGTTTTATTGTAATAACCCAAAAACACACAGTGAAGCACCCCAACTGTACAAATATTTGATCAGCCTTCGATTTGATACACCTTTGATATATGGAAATACTTAGGTATTAATAAATTTTGTACTATTACAAAATAGTAGCAACCAACAAGCATTATTGTGACTATTTGGCATTGTTTGCGTGAATATTAACTCACAGATCTATATGCGATTGTTCGCAGACGCAGAGTGCCGCTAGCGCCATCCATACAGTGGGCGCGGCGAGACATCGCACCGGCTGCCGGTCCGCGTCGGGCGTCTGCGCGACCGCGGCCACGTACAGCGCGAGCGCGGCGCGCGTCTCCGCACCCCAGGCTGGTGTCATTTTGTCCTGTGTACATATACACCTTCGTTACACATTGCTATGGCTTTTCTAAATGATATACCACGATCGTCAAACTTGTAATCATCTATAACCGTAACCATGTTTGCGGCTAGCTTTTGAAATAGAATTGAAGTCTTCTTAAACCATTTTCGATTCCGATCTAATTCATTCAGCAATTTAAACGAAGTTGATCACTATGGCGATCATATGCAGTATTGAAAGAGAGGCCGAACATTCGTAATATTGATATGATAAGTGAACAAGACAACAGCGTATGTGAGACCAAAAAATTACTGTCACATAATTAGCCCATCACTTATATCTAGTACACTAAAATGAGCTTAAAAATATTTAAAACCACTAGCTTAATTACAGAGCCCTAATGCGGAGAAACATAAAAATTCATAACCGTAATGATAACCGTTCAGGAATTTCCTTGTCTGGAGCCAATACTGAGCATAGCAGTAGATATTTAGTATAAAAAGCATTGTCATCGAAACTGAAGCAAATACAAAATTTCACCTCCGTAGTAGAGAAGTGGGTCTAATTAAACTTGCAAGATTTGACCCGTAACAAATATAAAAATATAATAATAAACAACGATACACTGCAAGTTATATTAAAGCTTGTAATAACATACCTCGGCCATGTCGAGCAGCAGTTTGGAGACGAGGTGCGAGTGTTGTTTGAGGGTCTCCCCGCGCATGAACCAGGCGGCGGGTGGCGCGGGGGTGACACTGGTGCCCAGCGTGACGGAGCCGGCACCCCCCGCGCCGCCTCCCGCACCGCCCTTCACCTTCACCTGCACAGTCACCGCCTTGCCCAGGTAGCACACCAGGTGGTCGAGTAACGTCACCCTGGTTAGGAAGGAAAGGTTAACCGCGGTGCCACACTTAATCACCTGCCTGAGTGCGGTCGGGATTAACGGAGGAATTGATAATGACCGTTTCAAATATCAAATATAATAAATAAAATATAGAAAGAAAAACATATTTGTGGGGTTTTGGGCAAAATAGTATTAGTCTTTATAATCATAGTATAAAATAAATCCATGAAACAATTTCAAGTAATACCTTGTCTCGATATCATTGCCGAAGTTAAGGGCCGCTAGCATTTTCTGTGGTGGGATTTCAATAATAATGCGTCGGAGTAAAGATATCACCTAAAACAAACGACAACGCTTTACAAAATATACAACATATCATCGTACACAATTACATCAAGCTAATAATATTTCTTTTAAACTGTAATAAAATTGAAAGGACAATATTTCTGGGCAATGCCAATTATAATACAAATAGTACATTACATGATAAACAACATAATACTTATATTTCATATAACTAATATGCCTAAGGGAATGATATAACCGACGCTGTCCACATAATATCAGGTGGTACTTCTGCTCGTAAAGTAGATTAAGTAAAGTAAGTAATATGCAATTCCACTCACTTGGCGCTGTACGCGTTCGCTGCCAGTGTGCAACAGAGCCAGCAGGTCTGGCAGCAACTCGGTTCGCTGCGCTAGATGCGCGCGCCCAGCCACGCTACCGCTCAAAGCCAGCAACTGTGCAACAAGACACATCGTAAATCAAAAACGCCTGAAACAATTAAATCGACGAAAATGTTCAGTATTGATAAAATTTTACATAATACGCTTCACTCACCATATATAATATAACAGCTACAGACTGTGATTAATAATAATTTAACAAATCATCATTTCCACCACAAATACATAAAACACACTCTAGGTACATTACAATGAATCGATTGAGTCAATACTGAGATGATCGTCTATTACTAGAGCCATAAGAATGTTACGCTCACCATAGAAAGCATCTCGAAGCAATAGTTATCCTGCAGGTGATGAGTGACCCGCGGCGTGTCGTCCGCGTCCCGCACCGCGCTCTCCGCACACAACAGCGCCGTCTCCCAGTCATCGCGGACGCGCGCCGCCTCGCAACCGATGGCGATCACGATATGCGACATTACCTGCAATTATGCCTTGCATAAGCATCATAGCTTACTGCATGAACAGATTTAGGGCGCTAAGAGGCTCAAGTGGCAAATCTTAAAATTCACACACAATAACTTGCTAAAGCAAATGGATCAAGTTTAACAGAAAATCTTCCAGTAGCAGAAATATGCCAAATAACATAATATTGTACCAATTTGATATCCCATATATAAGCAATGATCATTTTGATAAAAAAATACACACCTACAAACAAAAACCACCCGATACATCGAAAAATTCGGTGTAAGGAGTCGTTTTTGTTTCCTTCTAATGTTTAGAAAGTCGTGGTGTTACCTGACACTGCAGCGAAGTGAGTTTGTGCCCTGCAAACAGTATGCCGACGACGTGTTCACGCAGGTCACTGTCGTCTCCTCCGGCCTCTTCCGCGGCGGCCGCCTCCCCCGCCTCGCTGGCGCACTCCTCCCAATCCAACAGTTTGCCGAACACCTGTCGATACAACACGATCTTTGTTTCGATCCATGCCAAGAAACCCAAATCGTCAACGCTTTGTCACATCTTTGCTATTTGTGATTATTATTATATCATTCGGCAGGTTGGTAGTGTTTCCCTATTCGGCAAATACACGAATCACACAAATACATAATTCCAAGCGTACCTGCGAAGTCAGGTGGCGAAACACTCGTAGCGTGTCACGCTCTACTAACGTGTGGAGCGGTGGCGCGGTGGCGGTGGCGAGCGCGGTCGCGGGCGCAGGCGCACTCAGCACGCGCACCTGCCGCACCCGCACCGCGGCTTCCGGCCCTCGTAACTCGCAGCGCACGCGCACCGATGTGCTGGTCATCCCTGGTGTCGACAACTACTACTTACAATTTGAACTGAGACATTGTATTACCTAGCTCGATAACCATGGCTGGCACATATATTTTTCCTACATTGTTTTTCTTTAAAGTCCACTTGATTGTATTATTCTGTATTACAAAAATAAATTTGTACGTGACTCCTCAGAATACAAAGGCCCATACTATTATTTTCAAATTTAATGTATAATTATTTTTTATATGCTAAAAGCAACGTTTCTATCCTGTTTCTTTTACTGGAGAAGAGATTGCGCTGGCCTAGGTCAGTAGTCAATAATTTAATCTGCTCTTGGAGGAGTAATACTTCGATTCATTGTTATATTTTACTTTTGAAGAAATAATTGTATTAGAAAAAAGTAATTTGCGTTAATTTTCAAAACAAACCAGGTTAATTAAATTTGGAGACTCGTGTCATCGTAATGATAGTACAAAATAAAATAAGAAATCACTCACTTGGCAAAGTGTAGCAAAGCCATGTAGCCGATTTTGTATCGACTTCAACATCTTGCATGTGGAACAATTCACTTGTTCCACCACTGAACAGGAACGAAACCAGCAATGTCTTATTCTGGAATAATTCGTTTGATTGCAATATTTAAACAGGAAGCTGTTAACATTAAATTGGCTGGGTACTTCCATATTAAACGTTTATTAATATAGCTATTTTAATAGGACAAATACTAAACATTATTCCAGTGAATGCTTTCCACATTGCACCATCGATGAAAACTGCATTCAATACCGGTTACCCACATACTTATAATAATATATAGTGCCCGGCCAAAACTACATTTCCAGGTTTTCACCAAAGCATCAAACAATTATGAATATCACTTTGTGTTTAAACAACCAACAAACAGGTGGACAAACAAAGAAGTCTCCAAAACGCCCATGAACAATAATGGACATTAGAAAAACTAAAGGACACATTGCCGGTCAAGAAGTAACCAAGAACGAAGCCTTTTATTATTGGCTTTGGGAAAAATGCGGGGATACTAACCGCAGTGTCCCTCGTGTTATCAAGGTGCACGCACATAATGTGCGGGCGCTCTTCGACGGAGCCACCTGGATATGAGATCTGGATCCACTTGGCCTTATTGCGGTCCTCGTCACCGGACTCCCAGAAAGTCTCCGTGCTGCCATCCGTCAGCGCGCCGGCCATGCCCTGGCGCGAGGATACCGCCACGTCGCACCACCCAGTCACGTCCGGACAACTCCACACCAGGTTCTGTTGCTGTAAGCCAGACACAAGTCAGACCCTACTGGCAGGTATTTGTTGCTGCTGGTGAGAACAATATATTTTCCCGTTTGTACTTGTGCGCGTTCAGGGTTGCACGGCCGGTGCCCGTTGCGGTTTCCCTAGGCCTAGTCAATAACGATAGTCTCGTATCCTGTAGAAGGCCTGCGTAAAATAGGCCGGATTAAGAAAGTAGCGTGCCCTTGGGAGATATGTGACTGCATAAGTGCATATATTTTAAATATGAATAGCATGTCAACAACAGTTAACAAGGTTCTTAGTGACCGTACCTTAGTATTGTAGCTATGAAAGCTTTCATGGAGAGCGCCCAATAGTCCGTCCTCAAAAGCGCCGTCTTCACCATGCGACAAAATCTTGCTAATCACACTGAATACTTGTGATCTAATTCCATGCAGCGTTAACAGTTTACAAAATTCATTTGAATTTTATAACATAAAAAATGAATATACATTTTAATTATTATATTCATAATTATTATTATATAAGCGTAAACATCGTATTTAATAAAGCGACACTGCATGTTAACTAATTTAAACACATTAATATATTAATAATTCATTACTATTTTATCTTAATGCGTACTTCATAGTTAAAGCAGAACCATTAACTCTAAAATAATTTGACAAAATTTAAATATAAAACGAACCTTTCAATATTTTTGTATAAAGACAAAATAAAATTTCGTACATTCATTTATTTTTGATAATAAAATTTAGTGAATGTCAATGAGATAGTACAAGTGACCTGTGTAGAAAGGCGCGGTCGTGCGGCGAGTAGTGCAGCGCCCAGCAGCGCACGGCCTGCAGACCCGCGGCGCTAGCGGGCGGCAGCGAGGGCGCGAGCGCGCTCACCGAGCCGAGGAAAGCGTGGAACGCCGCCCGCGACCCGCGCGCCGCCTTACCGCCCGGACAGATCGCCGACGCGGACGCGGTCTGTGGTACACCCCGACCGCTTATCTCGTTCGCTGCCTTCTAGAAACGACAACACAACTCTTAAACCGCTCCAACGTTGAAGCAGTAACATACGTTGTCACTGGGCTCCATGAACTTGAACCTAAGATCAAAACACTTGACAATTTGCGTCTTAAATTAACGTATTACACTAAAAATGTTCTTTTCATTTACCGGACTAGTTGCTGGGGGTTGTTGAGTGCAAAGTTCATCAATAGATGTTGGATCAATTAATTATACGACATTGAACGTACCTCTTTGTTGTCATCGTCGAAAGCTAGCGGCGGCATGATGCGGGAGTACTTGTCGAGCGTGTTGCAGAACCACCACATGACGTCATGAACGCTCGTTGGCTGGGTCGTCGAACGGAGCAACCAGTTCAGAGCCTGTTCATGCAAAATAATTATTGCTATTAAGTCGTTAATATGAAACAATATGATTTTCGAATTCGTCATATTTTCTTTATAATGATAAGAAGTAGAAATTAGCATTAGCGATTAGTGATTTCAGCGTCACCGATGGGTTGCAAGTAACATACATAGAATTAAGTTCAAATGTTTCAACTCTAAAACAGCCATACCTCAAAGCCGTATTGTCTAACAGTGTTGACGCGTACTGCGGCATCCATCTTCTGACGGTAACCATGCAAGTCCTTCCTGACGAGGACGAAGCTCATGACTGGGCTGCGCATGAGCGCCTCGATATCGAGGGTAGGTGGTTCAAACGCAGACAACGTGCACCCTTCACTTGTCCATTCTCCGCACGTCACCAGCTTCTGTAATGCTGGGCTCGGTTGGGCCAGAAGCGATGAACCAGCTGCTCCTAAATATACAAACTATAGAATTGGCACGGGAAACAATGGACAAGGAGATAAGGGAAGCGGCCGCAGTATCGCTATCGAAAATCAGTAAGATACCTAAACATATCGCAAAAGTATCCAATTTACATTGCGTTACTCTTAAATTCAGATAAAGTCTAGCTTGAGTCCAGGTCAGAGTATTAAGACTTAAATTTTCTTATAATCAACACACGTTTACACATGTTACACGTTACACTCACCGGGAAAAGTATCAATGGGATCTGGGTCGCACTTGGCGAGCGGCAGGAGCGCGGCGGCAGCGAGCGAGCCCGCCTGCCCCATCGACACCGAGCGGTGCACACGCGACGGACCCGCCTGTTCCTCGTTCTGACATATAATAAATTATACATAATTCTACTATATCAAACAATAGGGATAGGTAAATGCATTACTCATTATGGAAATTATGATAAAATGCTATAATTATCGAGTTTGTTTGGAGATCTTAACGCACAGAAGTTTAATATACTTTTTTGATTTAATGAATTCGTGACCTCATTAATAACAATAATATGAAAAAAATAAATGTTCTTAAATGTATTATGTAATAACGTACACATACAGTAAAGACTGAAAAGTCTACATTTCGGTTTGATTTAAACACCTGTTTGACAATGGTATTTAACTTCTATTTAGTAAGTGTGTACGCAGTAGATATTTATTGTTTTGAGAGTGTTATAAGGCACCTGTGTGGTCGGCGGCGGTGGTCGGCCCAGCGAGTGGTAGCGTGCGGGCGGGTCAGCAGGCGCAGCGGCACGCGGCGCGGCGCCCAGCGCGGGCAGCACGTGGAACGGCGGCGCGGGCTGCCACACGCTACCCGGCGGCGTGCGCCCGCTGCGCCCCGCCGACTCGCCGAATGGCGACAGACTCATCGATTCTGCGGCAATCGTGTAAATCATACTTTCATGTGCAATAAAGATGCTCGAGTCGTGAATCGACCTATATTTTTTCATTTATTTTTAATGTAAAACAAGAAATTGTCAGGCATCTCTATTAAATAAGTGTCTTTTTCTTTTTTTTTAATACTAACGAAAAATACAGCATATTTCCTGCATGATTTCCAAGTAAAACATATAATAGATGCATATAGACTTATATCCGTTTCAATTCTAATTAAAATATTAATCTGTAAAGCGTTATAATTATTTTTTCTATATTTTATTATTTATTCTGACTTACCAGAGTGATTGAGAGGTGCTAAATCGAGCAAGAACAGCGCATTGTCTCTGATAACAATGTGATCTATCTCGGCGTCAAAACTTTCTTCTCTGTCCGTTGCTTCTATAATGGTGACAGTTTTGTTTTTTGTGGAAGTGGTAGACTTAAGCGACCTCTCGCGACACTTTTCGCAGAAGATGTACCACAACTGGTACGCAGATAATGTAGCTCGGATTTTCACACCGATTAAATCTAAAGAACAAATTATACGTATTTTATAAAACTACTGTTCAGCGCTCACATATGAAGAGTAAAAGCGAGGTGACAGTGTACAGATTTACCAAATCTGTATTCGGCTATGGTTTACTAAAATATAACCATTCTTCCTATTACAACAGTAATTGTGAGGTAATTAAAGATAAGAATTTTTAGTTTAATTAATACTATATTATCTGCTTTGTTGATGCTACTACAGTAATATCGCATATGGCTAAACAAGCGCTGTCTTTGATTATGTGACCACCACTGTAAATTTGGTTTTCCATGCTATGAGTGTACTGTGTACGAAAACATTTTATGAAGGAATCAGTAATCAATAAGGTATAATGAAAATGGGCTCACCCTGCGCCAGCTGGCCGCACGCGGCGGACGGTCCGTCGGGTGGCGGGTCGGCCTCGCGGTACGCTCCCGCGCGGTCGTACCCGCGCGAGGTCGGCGCGCGGCAGCCCGGGTGCGCCTGTTTCATGTGCCCCGCGAGCGGCGGTGCTACATTCGCTCCACCGCACAACTCGCATCGTACTGAATATTATACACGATGTCAGTCATTTATGATATCAAAACGTTACATATAATTACACAACTACAAAATCGTGACAAAACACACCTGAATAAGGGGTTCTACTGGGCCAGTACTTTGCATCCTTCTTCCTGCGTACACCACAAACTGGTTTGACTTCTTCATTCTCATTAGCTTCAGGATCCTTTCTGTATCTATTACAAAAAACAAACACATATGAAAATAATAACGAAAAAAAATACAATGAAACAAGCTAAGCGAGAATTATATCCATACGCTATATATGTATCATATGATATAGTACAGTGAAAACAGCAGAGGATTGGGGATATATTAATTGTAATATGTACGTATAATATGTATGTATGTACGTAAAATTAAATTGGTATAATCATGTCTTGTTTTTGTGGCTAAATAAAAAAGATATTAACTTGTCGGTCGCCGGCGCAAGTTGTTCGGAATCGCAGAGGGCGTCCCACAGAGCGACGAGAGCGCGCAGCGCGGGCGGCAACACGTTCACCACGGAAGAGGACTGAGATGATGCACCTATCGTAACAAAATACAGTAGTACACTTTGTAGGTTAAAATTTAGGTAAGAGTAAAATTTGTTTCTATTAATATGTGGTTTGTATTATTATTTAACTGACATTTAAGTACGTTTACTGTTAACTACTTTGAGTGTAACTTGGCTGGTTCAATTTCTGCGATATCTACTTGTAATGATGTATTGTGATTTATAATTCAATAACAGTGACCTGGTTCATCGTGGGAAGAGTGGGGCTCGTCCTCGCGGATGGCGGCAGCTGCGGTGACGTCAGTACGGCGCGCGCGACTGGCACTTGCCTCCGTGCCCGAGCGCGTCAATGACTCCAGCGTGGACGGGTTGATACGCAAATATGAACCTGTCATTACAATTATACTAATCAAAGCAGTTCACAACATTACTACCTAACTAAATAAATTCATTAATTAAATCCTTTTTTTTTAAATTAACCAATGTATTTCCAAAACATAATTATAAATATATATTAAACTATTCTTTCTCTATATAAACTTTAAATTTGCCAAATTCATATTCCATGATAAAACCCGATGATGAACGGAAACCAGGCCATTTATTTTTGGTTTGATGTCATGACTCGCAGAACAATGACCTTGTAGTTACATTTATCTCATCTCTATTACATATGAATACTTTGCACACGCTAGTTTTACAGTAAGGTAAGGTAACAGGGTACAATTGAATTTGTTAATTATTAGGTACACATTTAATTTTGGGTACGAAAGAAAATAATTACAGGAGGAATACAATGTTCGCCCTACAAGGACTCATCTCTGAAGTTGCAGTGTGAATGCCGTATAACCATAATTTATTTAAATTATATTATCATAAATTTGGTATATGATTATAATACATTGAATGCCATAATTATTTTTAATAATTTAACGTAATATAAGAAAAACCACTGAATACTTTCCTAATTACAATAACGCTGAAAAAATCGTATTTATCAATATTATTGCAAACTTATCGTTGTTCGGGCACACTCAGATATTTTGTTTAGTTTATTCCAAATAGTCTTTAAAAATAGAAAACCACGGGTTTGATGTCCTCATGTGGACATTCGGTGGCAAAATATAAATGATATATAATGATTCTTGTCGGAGCGCATAAGATGCCGGTGCTATTGATAGGTTAGAAGAGAACGAAACTTTTCAAATGTACGCTGGCCATTTAGGTCAACGTCGTATTATATGTAAAAGTCATGCAAATTGTAAATCATTGCCATAGTTAGATTCAGAAGCTCCAAGCTTATACATATATGACTTTTATTCGTATAAATATATGTACCGTCACAGTAATCTTTTAAATGTTTAGGTTGGTAATCGAATTATATAAACTTAGGTGCAGATAATTGAGCAACACAATAGTCAAATATTTCTTGAAACGGAATCTAAAATAGTTACCTGCGTTGGACACTTCGACGGAGTGCCGCTGTGGCCTGTGAGGCGCGACGTCGTGCAAGCCGCGAGTCACCACCGGCGTGCCCGACTTGGGCAAGTGCGGGTGAAACTTGAGGAACGCAGCGCATGCTATCGCGTCCGGTACTATTCCTAAACAATAAAACACAAGAGATTCATAAATAAGTAAAATCAATTATTTTAATATTTTTGTCACAGTCCCTACGGTCACGTCATTAAAAGCCACATACACGTGGTATTGTTGGCAGATACATGGCTTTTCGCCACTCAATTTTCTTATTACCTTCATGTCGTAGCATAGAGGCGAACACCGCACGTAAACACTCTGCTTGGGCGGGCGAGAGTGCGTGCTTGCGTGGAGCAGCGGCACCGGCACGCGCCGGCAGCGGTGGTGGCGAGCTCGACCGTCGGAACCGAGTGCGATTGCGCTCCCGACTGGACCGACTCGCTTCCTTGCCATCCTGTACATTGTTTATAATGTTAAGGCTGTTTATTATTAGATACTATTCTGTTTACCCCTAGTTTATGTATAGTTTTATTATAAAGCTGGCCACACGAACACAGCGAACATGGTAATGGAAAAGATACAGTAGGGTCCAATTTCAAGTTTTTAAATAATTATGTGTCATATATAGATAAAACCGTCGTATTTAATGAAAAAAACATTTTTTTTTTTTACCCTACCTTTGGACAAAAATCTTTGAATAAATATTAATATATGGGACAGAACTTGCCGCTCTATTACAAAATATTATTAGTCTATATCTGAATTATATAAGTTGTTATTTGCGTCGCTAACGACTAACCCCACGCGTAATTATTCGGGAGGTATGATGAAAGGAATATTAATGACGTACCCGTGGAGGCCCTATGTGAAAGTGTGGTATGGGAGAGGTGTCGTCTGCGTCGGGGGAGGTCTGCGTGCCCTGCGCCAGCCGCCCACAGAGCGCCAGCTCACCCTCAGTTAGCTGTCCCTGGAATGATATCTGCGTACCCTCACTATGTACCTACATGATATCTTATCTCTTTTTATAATTATGTACTCAAAGTATATTTACATGAGAAAAAGGTTACTCGCAAATTAAAGCGACATAAATTAATTACCACGTTAATTGAACGCGTATTATGTAGTATTCTACAATAATTACTGATTTTATCGAACATTATATCTTATGTTACAAATATATAGGGCTATAAAGTTATATAATATATTATTATATTATACAATATATTCGAGACATTTAATATTGAATCAAGGGCCCTACTTTACAAACTAAAACATAAAATATTCTAGACAAAGTCTATCTCTGTGCGAAATTTAATTCATCTGAATCCGTTCAGTATGTTTTTAGTGAAAGAGAGACAAACATCTATCCATCCATCTGTCTGTCCTCACTAACATTCGTATTTATAATATTCGGACTATGAATATATGTACATAGATTACTAGTGTGTCGTCAAGTACCCTAAAAGACCAATTTCTCAATTGATTAATAAAGTTAAAGAACCTATTTAGTATCTTACGACATTGTAAAATTTATAAAGCTAACAGTCAAATCATAAAATATAGTTAGTTACCTCGGGCATAGAGCTGACATCGCGCAGGTTGTCGCTAGAGCGGTACCGCACGGGCGACCACCAGTCGTCAGCATTGCCGTTGCTACGCCGCGGGAACCGTCTGCCGACAACACAATCATCTTAACGATACAAACAACCTCTAACAAGGCAGCTCGCCCATTAATTTGATATATTTCAAAAGCCTAATAGCACCTATTGCCGGTGGTTTCAATAGATAATCTACTTGTTATTGCCAAAATTCCTTTTAGTCGATTATATTTAAAGATGAAGTAAACATGTAAAGAATATCATAGACTGATTGCGTCTTCGCGAAATGTGAAATTGAGATCATTATTATTTATTATCTGTCTGGTTCCAACCAGTGAATAATTTAATCAAAAATAAGGCAGAAACGTGTAACTCCCACGTAATCGTAATTTCGAGCAATTGAATTATTTCTTTACAATATTTCCCTTGAGTTATGGAAAATTCCACCTCAGAATATGTTTATATAATTTATCTATTCAAGTCGCCTACTTGAATCTCAAGAACAGTTGTAGTCAGAAAGGTCACTTACATATTTTCAACATGAAAGAGACGTCAGAGTATAAAACTTGATACAAGGCGGGTGATCACCAATACCGAGATCTTTCATATTTTGCCCATCGATAATCAAAATGCACCAACGTAGTAACAGCAGAAAAAAAATATTTTAACTCAAAGTCTAAAGCTTTTTCATAATTAACTATTATGTCATGTTAAACAAATATTGATAAAAATACGTTATTGTTGTACGTAAAAGGTATTCATACCGAGGCGTGGGAGCGGAGGCGGACTCGCAGCGTGCGAGGCGGCCTCTCTTGCTAGGTTCCAAGCCGAACATGAACGGGCTTGCTGAGCTGCCGTCCCCTTGTGGCTACAATTTAATTACACGAAGTGGCTTAAACTTACCCTTAAAGTGGCCTTACTTAACACTTAATACTAACATTCTTCTTTTAATAATTATCGTATTAACTTTCACTTCTGTGTCTCAATAAACGTACTCTCAATATACAAAACATAAAAGCAGTGAATGCGTAGAGGAAAATATAAGAACCTTATTTACCTCTTCAGCGTCGTTTCTTATAGCGAATGGGAATCTTCTTTCATCAAGGCTTAAATCTATAACAAAGAAAAGATATTCGTTTAATTTACGTACGCCCGTAACAAATGGGCGTGGGCAAGCACGTCGATATGTCGATCGATATGCAATATATACGTCGATCTGTGAGTGTGTGTGTCAGTAACTCTTCGTAGTTTTATTAAAACAAATGGCGATGTCACTGGCAAGGGCAGTACTCACCACCTGAGCCAAAATCTCCATCTTCATCATCCTTGTTACTCCAAGATTGGAGATCGGAATTCAACGCCTCCCCCAAACTACTTGTTCCTTCCATCTCCTCCTGTAAATAACGTACAAAAATATATATTACGAGACGTTTTTTATATTTAACTCGAACAGTACGTATTTGCTAATGAACCATTGGAATCGTCAAAAAGTAATTAATTAATTACCATAGACCACATAAGACCACATCGCCACTTACCATCATATAGAATAGCGGTCAAGCACAAACTTATAGAAAGTAAAATAAAAAAACTAACAAGAACAAGTCCCCTAAAACTATCTCATTCTAAAAACCGTAGTAAGTTTAATAATTATCACGATGTATTTTAAATTTACTAATAATAAACCGATTATGAATTTGATGAGCTTAAAAAAGGTTACACGACTCACCAGCGTGGTGACGTATACGAAAACTGTAAAGAGACGAGATTGAACCACCTTAAATGGCTCAGATTGACCCCTCGTAAACAGGCGTACGTGTTTAATTAGCACATAGTAGAACCATTTCAATTTAATTATGTTAAATATAGTTGAATTATTATCTGCAGTTTTTTTTTAAGTTTCTCTCATTTACAAAGGGTCTTGCCCAAATTGCACCAACGAGACTTGACTAAGATTTCGCTGTCCGCTTGGAGTTTTTATCCTGAACCATGAGAAACATTCACTTTAACAAATACCTAATAAAATTTTATAGGTGATACGAGCTTTGCATTATTTTATACCTACATAACACGCCAGATATGAAAACATTAGCCCTTATATGATTTCACTTGTAATGAATAATTTATACTTAAGTTTTTAGATTTTTTTTAATGCCAATTAAACTTAAATGTATTGACGACTACATTCATACTTGTTTGTAGCCTAAGAAAGCCTTCGCGAAAATACATAGAACATGCTAGAGGAAAATCAGTAACAGCGACATCAACAATGCATGCGTGACTGTAAAAGATATTCTTACCTGAATAATCATTGATTCATATTTTGAAAACAAATCACTCACTATGTATAAATTATAGAGGTTTTAAAAACATAATGTAACTTTGTCCAGTAACCCACGTTACATACGCTCCTTTACAAAAATAAAAACTTGGTATACGGCAGATTTTTGACGAAACGTAAATCTGTCGATAAGTACCCAATAATATGAAACTAATAAATTGAAACGCAATACAAATTAAGAGCCATCAAATATTTGAGGTGCCGAGTTACTTACCTAGGATACATTTTTGAGAAAGTGCTACTTGTTCTGAATGTCGCGGGGTCAAAGCGTCTTCATCCTATATTTGCATCGCCACGATTTGGCGTAATTTGGCATAAATGTGACCTCAGTTTTCCATCGTGATAATTTCCTCGAGCATTTTTATTAGGAATAAAATATTTAATAGATTTTCAAAAAACACTTTCACACGTGTAATCTGTTTCTCCGTGTGTAATGTGCTCGAAGAATAACAAAAAACGTATTTTAATTTTAAATGTAAAGTTCAAAAAGCACATTAAAAATCCATATAAAATGTTTGTAGCGGGGATGTGACAACTCACACAGCACACAAATTTATCCTCTTTATTATTTTATAAAAATCCAATATGTCTAAGCAAAATTAGACAAAAAAGAACCATAAAGATCGCAAATTTTGTTCCATAGAGACAGAAATAAGCATGTAACTTAAAACCGTTTCTGACTAATGTTCATGTACAATGCAGCAAGCAAGCTATAGCAAGCTGTGAGCTATTGTAATATCGCTTCGATATAGCGCGGTTCAGAATCAATCTTCCCTTGGATGTGGATTCTACAAAAATATTAATTGACGCAACATTCACAGAATTGTTAAACTTCTCGGATGGTTGGAACCGCGTTACATCGATTATATACAGAGTAAAAATTGAATGAATTCAGAAATAAGCGCTATTCCGTTCAGTTTCAAACCAAAATATTTGTCTCTGTCCTGTCCGGCGTGCTTCTCCATAAACATTTGACGTCTGGTCACCATTACAATAGCATACGTAATTGGAAACCTACTCGGTTAGACATTACGTACAGTGGGTGAGGGGTCGAAGTTTTGCAGGAGAGTTCTGTCGTACGGACGGTGGTACTGCATACACCAAGCGATGGGAGCGCCGTTGGCGTACGCCAGGATCGACTCCGGGCTTAGCCGGACCCATGTACCATCTTTGTTTACCACCTGGAAATTATACATAACGTGCAACATTAAGCAGAGCATAGAACAACTACAGACTCCCATACAAGTACATACAACGACAATTTCTTTACAACTTTATGCAAAGTAAGTAATGCCTAATAGAGATATTCATTTTAAATAATATTTTTTGTACTCTGAAGAAAATTGACACGCTATGTTGGTTCTGATACTCACATTGCATTGCAATTTGTTTTGCAATTTGCAATGTTAGGCTACAGATTAGTAATTTTGATAATATTCATTTATTTAATAAATTCTTAAATGTCATGCACTGCTTCACTACGCACAGCCTAGACAACTTTATCTAGAAACATGATATTTTTTCTTATTTATTACTTATTTCCTTGAATAGTGTACAGGTGAACTGAAGAATTTCGATAACGAAAATCACTCATTTGTTTATTCAAAACTTATCGTACGCTAATTCCAAAGCAGTTAGATGAGACCCGTTACAACTTTATAATATGGCTTCAAATTCTTGCAGAAGCTTTCAATATATTAATAAAGCAAAATACTGTTAAACATCACATTATTAAATAATGTTCAAACTATCATAATGTCCAAGATATAAGTGGTCTCAAATAAAGGAGTCATACGATGCGTACATCTTCGGATTTTAAAGTAAACAATCGTTTTACATGGAGTAACACACAATACGTATAAATAAAGTTTACATTTTGTATTCTTCAAGATGGGACCGCATACTCATGCGTATCCATGTTGCTCCTATAGTGGCAGCGCTGAACGCATGTTTTTATGCGAATGAATAAAAATAAACTAATTATATAATAGTGTATTTATTAACACTTTTTTAAGCAAGTTATATACTTAATTATTATAATTTCAGTGTGAGACGGAATGTTTTCTCATTCGACAGCATGCGATCGCCATTGATAGCAGCCGATGCGTACCAAACAAGTATACAACAATTCAACTAATTACGAATTGATGCTGACACAACAATGAGAAGGCTTCCAAGCCATTAACTAACATCACATGCCTTTAACAAGAGAAAAAACATTTAATAGCGAAGGCAATAAGGTACTTAGCGATAGATTAGGTAACATCAACGTGCATGCCCTACGCAACATAATATTAAGTAGAAAACATCGAATGCACAGAATTTCGTTTTGGAATAAGTCGCTCTCATCGCTCATTAGTCATAGTCATAAATCGGAAATCTGACTTTGAAACATATATAATTTATATTATGGGAATGTCTATGAATTCATTCGACACATTGTTATGAATACAAACCCTATCTACGCAAGTACACTTTGAATTGCAACAAATTCTATTTGCAAACTTTTATAACCAGCCGATCAAATTGATACTTCATCTGTAGTGTAAAAACAGTTATTCCTGTGCCTAATAAATCTAATGCACAACTTGACCTACTTCTTCAATAAATGCGATTGTAGCGGCTGGCGGCACTCGACCTATCTCCTCGGCCTGCAGACTAGGACTAGCGCGCACGCGCAGCCCGGCAGAGTCCTGCGTCGTCACACTCTTCAATTTAGATGGGACAACAGGTGCAATCATTCCCTGCGACCGACTGCCTTGCTCCTCCGAAGGACTTTCCACGACATCAATTGTGAGCTCCTGCAAAAGAATGTCAAAAAGTTATATTTACGAAAAAATACAGTTTTAATGAATACTTTTTTATGAAACAACAAGTCTTCGAGATAAGCATAATCAATTTGTAATTTCGATTGTTATCGCCTTTTTCGCACTATATTGAGGCTTATGTCTGAGGCCGCCTTATGACAGCCTTAAGCTCAAAGGTCAAGGTGGCTCTGTCAATGACTACCATAATATTTGACCACTGCAATACATGCAAATAATAAATATGTACATATGTAATAATCTGACAATGACAGGAAGTGACCAGGGTAGGCGAAGTTTTGATAATTTTTGGTAACAAAGTCCGGCTTTCAATTCAAATTTCAAATAGACGTAGATTCTGCATTGCTATGCATTCTGTGATCTCAACATGTATATATAACAGAACTGTTGAACCATAGTCACTCAACACACAATATCAATAATACGGAAATGACAACAATCTGCCTCGTTTCGTGCTACACCATCAGGCCACCACCTAACACCACTACCTAACTACCGCCCATTACCTTCCAATTATGATGCTCACACCCCGCCTAACGTACCTCCAAGCTTGTATTGATCAAAACGCCCACGCTATATTGACTAAAGTAAAACGTAAGTTCTCACCTGTTTCGAAGATACGTTGTCTAACGAGCAACGGAATTCATACAAGCCGGGCGCTCGTGGCGTCCAAGTTGCGAGGTAGGTGCCGTCCGGTTGCGTCTGCACACAAATACGCTCGGCAGGCACGCGGCCGCCGCCCGCGACGTTTGCGGTTGCGCTTGCACCGCCCCACACGCCGCTCGCGAAACGTAGTTCCTCGAATGAAAAGTTTTGGTAAGCCTGTGAAGATGAAAAACATTTTGCCACGGATACATCAAACACTACACGGCAAGCTGGCTATAACAAATACAGAAAAAAGTCAAGCCACTGAACCGCTACTTGAAATCCAGATCGTGTCTGAATAATTAAATAAATAATAAATAAATTTTACTTAAACTGATTCATGGGTACACATCAAACAGATTATGTTTTTAATGGAGTAATTTAACCATCGATTCATGCAACTATACTTATAATATGAAAAACAGTATAATAGTTTGATAAGCAGTCAACGATGAGTAAAGTTTAAAATCGTATGTTTAATATGACGGAAGAATAGGAACCCCCAGCCGAAACACGACGAATCATTCGGCGGTTGATTCGAGCGAACGAAAATTATAATAAGATTCGATTATACTAGTACAAAACTCGAATTGAACATATAGGTGTCACTATAAGGCGCACATTGAACATGGCAAAAAGTTGAACTACTTTGATTTTGTCATTCTCAAACCATAGACGTAGTATAACTAAATTAAATAGACGAACAGCGAGTGAGTGAAAAAATCTTCTTTACGTAAAACCAGCCAAATGGATATCGCCAAAACGATTCATAGGTACAATACCATTTTGAAATTACCTATTTTCATAGAAGTTAGTTAGTCTTCAAATCACAAACACGCAATATACAATCTAATTTAGGAATAATAATTTAATTTAGATAATCGTTTCTTACGACGCTTGCCCAAAATGTATCGATACATCGATAAACCTGACATAATATTTTAATTTAATTTTCACTATGCTAAGATAACCCTGGAATGGTATTCCAAAATAAAATATACTACATACATTACTAGCTAACCAAGCAAACATTGTTCTGCAAGAGAAATGATTTCTGTTTTACATCTCACATAGCGGTAAGAAATTCGTGTAACGAAGGTAATCTTTATATTATGTTTATCTTCCTAATTTCTGATTTCCTGAAAATGTAACTTACAGAGTAAGAACAGTCCATCTGTTTTGAATGATGAATGGATATTGAACACAATAAGTTGGATTCCTAAGGAGATTTCTACGGTGGACAAGATTTTAATGTTTTCATTTTAAAGATTTTCGTGGAGGCCGCGTGGTTCGTTAACCTCCTCTTGTTTGAAAGTGCCAAAAAACAAGTTGTGTTCTGATGGGCGGCTTGAGAATTACGAGCTTTTAATTCTAGGCTAGCAGCGTATCAATGATGCGTCTGGGTAACATTATTGGTGGACTTCGATGACGTTGACCACTTATGTTTTATCTGCTGCTTTATCGGCAATTCTATATAAAAATCTTTATACCAAATAATGTTATCTATATACTATGTTTATTTTTAAGAAAAATATTTCGTTTATGTTATTTTGCTTTAAACTTCATTTAGTTAGATAAAATCGTTTATTATAACTAAATATGGCTTGGTAGTAAACAATAACTATTGTATATGTATACATACTAGTTTGATACCTACCTAACAAATAAAATAAAAATAACAAATAAATGAAAATGTTTCAGATCCATTATAATTATGAATTTCCCATTTTATATTCCCAAAAAACTAGAGGATTGTTTATTTATTAACAATCCTTAGGGCTGTGCACTCACGACCTCGGTGAAATATTCAAAAAAAGGGACATGATATACCAGCATTTTTAGTACTATTTTCACTTGTCTTTGCGATTTCCATTTGAAATTACGACTGACACATGCAAAACCAGTCGGTTGGGTTAGACCTATCACATATATGTAGTATGTACCAATGAACACACTAGAAAGCTCAGGCAACCTACTTACCGATCAAGATGTGAAATAACAAAGTATTTTTTATAGTTGGAGTAATTTAAAAAACGTGAAAAAAATTAAAAATGAAAGACATGGTGAAACAATACCTCGCCAATGAAAAAAGGTTCCCGAAAAGGTCCTGGTGAAATATGTATTAATTAAACGTATTACTTAGTACGATAAACTCGTTACCTCGACGAACGTAAAAGTAAGAATCAAAATACCCTGGAATATTTTCCGCAAAACTATTCCCTTAATGTAAAATTAAAACAATTCGCTACAAACAGCGTGACGGATAGCGGAGCTCCTTTACAAACATGCACTAAAGCCACAGCATCCAAAATGTACTAATACTAACAACCACAAATTTAGCAATATAGTACAATCAAAACAGATGACATTACTGTCCCGATTGCATATCATACACTTTGAACAGCTTTCACAAATAATTGCAATCACTTTATATACCATTGATTAGGAAAATTCCTGATTATGAAAATCTTAATTTTATCCACGTGTAATATATTATATTGCGCTTATTCCGTTACACAAAAATGTATATATATCTGTTTCTTGTATCTTAATATACGACGACGCTGGACGGTTACATACATATATAGTAAAATATTAAGATCCATCAAAGTACTGCATATATTGTAAAATACTGGCACTCTAAAGGTTTTTTCAATGTAATGAATGCCTGTTTATTATGTATGTATGTAGGCATGTAAGTATGTATGCAATGTTATATGCATATATTTGATTTGTTCATTTGTTTAATCTGTAATGTTCTGAATGCGTATAATATTGCATTGGCTACGTGGATTCATGATCTGGAGTAAGTTATACGGTTGTATTTTACAGCAATTTGCAAAAACGTCTGTCGGGTCAGATATTGAAATCAGAACACCTTAAAAAAATGTGTTAATCATAATTATGACTAATTCGGTCTATAATTTGTCACTGACGAATTCTTGTCTCTACCCTTGGCTTCAACCCAATAGCCGGTCGATTCTCGTTTCACAAGTCGAAGCGATATTCTAGTTTTAGTTAAAGCATAATTTAGTATTCACATTCGCGATCGGTTTTCAACTGCACCCCAACGACATCGATACGAAAATCGTTCGTCTACGAAGTGTCAACTACATATATTCCGATCCTATAGAGTTTAAGTTGTATTAAAACATAACCAATATAAATGTAAATACCAAATTCCAGCTGGACTGCAACGAATTCTGACCTTAAAAAAAATTGAAATTGTATGGTGAAACGAGAATCGACCGGCTGATGGGTCTCTCCTCGTAACAGAAGAGGCTACACCTACCGTTACATTATGAAAATATATGTTGAGTAGTTATACATACGCTACATTAATTTAAATTTTATATTAGAGATACGACTTTCAAAACTTCAAAAGAACATGCAGCTCGATATTCATCTTAAAAGCAGCTGTTAGTTCGTGAGTCACTAACCTTCATCATGGTAATAGCTTTAAACGTCATGGTTTCGCGCACGACTGGGTTGTACGGAGTGTCGGGGACACTGCCGCGGCGGTCGGCGCTGCTCGACCGACCTTGCCTCTGCTCTTCCAATCTTTGGACCACCACCTGATGAACAATTTGCGGTTAAGCCAATATCACACAATCTAATCGATAATTCTAATATAATGAGAATACACCAGCTACGTCAAAACTATGATGTTAAGCGAAAATTTACTTGATCTGTGTATCCAAAATAATCAGAGAAATATATTTATATTTTAAAAAATTGTCTGGCTTAAAGTGTCTGCTGTATCTGAAAGCACAAACTATTTCTTCCATTGCAGAACATACCTACTACATTCCATAAACTGTAACATTTTGCCTCATACCTGTTTACCTAAATCTGTCGAAGCTTAATTTATTTATCTAATAATTTACGCATTCTTCGGTAATAAAAGTAAAAAAAGCTACTGCCAACAACGTAATTATCTTGATGTGAACGTGCCTACTACACTATCTGGTCAACATTATTGTCGTATCTACTTAAAAGATACCATATTTTGATTTGTAGAGAGCGAGATTCGTACCACCGCCGACAGACTGAGGTTAATTGAATCAAACCATCAATAACATTCGACGCAGCGTAGATATACGTCACGATCGTGATAGATTAATTCATGAAAATTTAGTGGAAGAAAATGATCACAGCAATGTTAAATAAATTCACACAAATCGAAGGCCAATAAGGAACATTCTTTTGACTTGTACAATTATCACACATTATTGAACACCTTTTAAAAACAATAATTGCGATAACAGGAACAATTATCATCATAAATAGTTACTATGCACATACGTATATTATAATCCAAAGCATTATTTTCTTTATCATATGAAATCTTTAATATTACACAAATAGGATTAATCATTCGTTAAAAATGACACCAAGGTTCATGTTCAAGGTTAAAACAATCGTCACATTTGTAATATTAGACCACAAAGTCTGAATATCCTATTCTAAATAGCTTAAAAAAATCTCACTGGGTCTGAGCCTAAGTTAAAGGTCAAACCTGCGTTACATTAAAAATTTATAAAACAAAGCATTTAAAAAGAAGTTCTGACTTACAGTGACTGAATTCAATCGTATGAAACAATCTCGTTTTTTTGTTAATAAATCTTACCTCAACTTTAAGCGCAGGCGATGTGACTACTTCTCCGTATTGGTCCTTAACGATGACAGGCAAGGTGACTTTGGTGGCGGGGCGAATGGGAGAAGTGATAGGTTTCATCTCGCAGTTGGTGGGCACCACGCGCGACGCCGGAGCTAGCCAGCAGGCCAGCCTTCCTCCTGCCGTGCTTTCAGCGCCAGAGACAAAATCCGAGAGAAACTTGCGCTCAGTTGACGTAGATCTGTTGACAAAATATTTTCATTAACACTACGTTATTCTACTTCTTATCCTCTACAACTCCTAACTGTCGCACTGCTTTGCTTACATTGTCCAGCACTCTAGCCAAATTCGGCTAGGTAGTTCACATAAGTACCTTAGAAAAACTTTATCGGAAACTCTCAGGTGTCCAAGGCACTATGTTTTCCTTCTCTCACTCGAGATACTGACGTGCAACCCCTAGAATTATCGCAGATTTAATCCTATTACTAAACGTTATTACATATATATACTAAAATAACTGAAAAACATTATTATAACTGATATAGTGCAGGTAAACTCCAATAAATGATTCCCACTAGATAGGTAACAAGTAATGATTCCCACTGTATTCATAGTAATGTCAATAGTTCCATAACAAGCAACACCGGCGTTGTGTACATTACATTATAAACCGGTGGATTTTTGACACTATTACATTTTGTTTTACAGCCAATACAAATAGACGGCATGTTGATACATTGAAAAATAACAAAGCTTTTCACCATCCAGTAAAATTACAAGCTGCGTCGTATACTGATGTTAATAAATGACGAGAGCACACTGACCATAGGGGAAGGTACAAATGTTTTTTACTGAAATACAACATTTTAATTGCTCTCAGTTTACGCGAATGCAATTACCTAATTGCTCGATAGTTTGACACTTGATTGTATTAAAAGCCGTGCCTTGTTCATTACTTTCCAAAGATTGAGATTCCGTTGTTATCACAATAATACAAAACATTATATATTTTATGTCTACTGTTTTCGTTCTGTTTGACCCTTCTATCTCCGTTTACACTGTCATGAGGAGAAAATATAATATAAAGCTTAAAAAGAAACAACATATTTGGAGCACTGGAAATAAAATAATTAACAATTATACACTATGAAACTACGACGACAGGACACAAGAACTGAGATTTATAGGCTTTGTGCCTTCAGAGGCACCTAGTTTAACATGTAATTGCTAGCAGTTTAGTTTTAGTCTTGCTTTTTTCATTTTCTAAACATTTGCAGCTGCTTGTAGAATACTGCTGCTTGTAGAATAAGTACATAGCGTATAATAAACCCGTCCAGTTTTGGTTCATTACAGTCTCCATCAGCTCTGTTCATATTATCTGATAAAAGTATGATTTAATTTCTTAAACAGCTTGAATACCCATTAATTTTTTAAATTTGATTTTAAACTTTCATTATCGCGGCCAGTAAACATTTTTAAATCCTTTTAAACTCCGGATGGTTGAAAATAACAATAATTGTGAGTAACACATAAAAAAAACTTTAAATTTTTTTTTTATAATTTGTTTGTAAATATTCTTGGATAATTTGTATTACTGTGTTGTAACGTCAGATATAAATTATAACAGAATTTCAGACATCGCCACTTTCCCGGCTTGTATTGGTAAGATATCCTATAACGCTTCTCAGAATCGAGCCTAGGAACGCAACCCGACGCCTCACGTAGTCACTCCGGACCTGACATCAGCCGGTGTCATCGTAGTTTTAAGTTAGATTTAATTATTATGGATTCATTTAGACATTAAAAGTATCTATACTATAATAAAACTCAAAGTGTATTTTTCCTGTACATTGAATATTTTTTTCAAATTTTGATGAGGGGGCACTCTGATATCGAGATAGAGCACGAACATTTTTTTTGGCACTATCGTCTGCCTGTCTGAACGCGCATCACATGAAAACCCGCTGACAGATTTCGATGAAACTTTCTAAAGTACTTACTTATATCCCCGGTTTAGGATACTTTTTAATCCGAACGATGCCCAGGTTTACTTGGGATAGGAGAAGAAAGTTTGTATGAGATTTTACTTAAAAAACAACTGATACGCTTGAAATTTGCAACAAACAAGCCTTAATTAAATTAATGAAATTGTTGATATTTTGTTTTGAAAAGAAAAAATAGGCAAAATAATGTGAATATTTTGAAATTTTCGATACTAGCTCCTGGGTGATACGTGTATGTGTTTGTTTACCTAAATATTCAAATTTACATATCCTTAATATAATATACATTCAGCGTTTCTTTGTTTTCATCCTATAAAGGATAGAAAAGGGGTATGAAAGTTTGTACTAAAATACCTCTAAATATATGTAGTATTTTATTTGGAATGACTATAAATCTCAAGAAATACTTTGGATAACTCACACACGGCCACCTGACCCCAAACTAAGCGTTAGCTTGTGCTATGATCATCAGAAAACTGATAAATATGCATAAATCTTTTTTTAAATACATGCTTATTACGAAAATTCCTGCTCATCACAGAAAAGATTGATCTGGGTGGGAATAGAACCCACGACCTTCGGTGTAGCAGTCAGGTTTACTAACCACTAAACCAATCGGCCTGTCTTAAATAATATTTAATACTAAGCATTTAGGATACTTTTCATCCCTAATTATACCAGGGCTCCCTTAGGATACGGGATGAAAGTGTGTATAGGATGTTTGGTCCACTGGTAATAAAAAAAAAAACAATGCATGTGTGTAAGCGAAGCCGCGGGTACATCTAGTAATATATAAATGGTTTGATTCGCACCTGCTGCGCCAGCCTCCCATAAGTACTGTGAGAATGAAGAATATGTACGTTTAAAGAAAATATAATTTATCTTAGAAATTGTATAATGTGTTATATTTCCAGTTTTTCATCGTATTTTAATAAAATAATATTAACTATTAAGTATTATTAGGTAACATAATTGCGAACCTATTGATGAAATACGGAGAATTTTGTTAGCTTTTAATTTAAACAATTAGTATATCCATAATGAGATTGAATATACTTAATTTTTAAAAATAGCTTTCAGCGGCAAAAACAATGAAGATCATTTAAGTTTATTATGTGAAGTATTCGATATCGATAATTTATTAGTGTCGTCCAATCACTATCTGGATCTGGCAGCGACCAGCCAGCCGTGCTCCAAGTAGCGTCCTGTCGTGTCGTGCCGTAGTGTCACTTGCCTCGGCTCGTTAGCCGCTCTCCGGTCGTCGCTGGCCCGCCAGTCGCCGTATGACGGTTGGTGCGCGCGGGTGACCGCGCTCCTCCGCGACACTATGAGGCTCTTACTTATATCTCTCGTGTTGTGTGTGCTCGGCTGCTCTGCCCGCTCGGAAAATGAAGATGATATCTGCTCGTTCGCCAGCTGCAAATGCTCCTCCGATGCTCATCCCTCTTGGGTGACGGTCAACTGCACCGTGCCACAGAATCAGGTAGGTACTCCGATGAGATTACTCGCAAACAAAGTGTTCGGCTATTCGGGCCACTGAGGTCGGTCACTATGAGTCAAAATATGTTTGTGTTTAAAGCCCAGAGCTGTATACCGATGTATATTTAGAACAAAATCCTTTTGCAGTTAGTGCATGTGTGGATGGTTGACATTCTAAGTCGGTAATAACAGTCGAGGGTCAACTTGCATCTCGTAAAAGAGTATCTACATATACTAGCAATTTCCGGTGAGATTACTATCACAAAACTTGCTTGGATAGCTATTATACATAACAATAAGCTGCATAAATTACCGATAGTTATTATTGTTATCATTTCAGTTATGTTAAAATTCCTTAACAATCTAGAACAACATACCTAATGTACATATATGTAGGTACCAACGTAGTAAATCGCAACTATTTAATTAATTCCAGGAACTATCTATCAAATAACAGGTAGAATATGATTTTGCATCTGCTCTATGAACATTTTCATTAATTAATATCTACATAGATTGATTATCGGTATTATAGACTACATTCAAGTAAATTGTACCGGCAAATGTCGTAATTTAGTTCAGTAATTGAGTGTGATAGTATACATTGTACTCATCACACAATAAAAAATATGTTATATTTAAAACTTCATTTTAATTACAATGTTTAAAAATTTTATTGTAAGTATGTAAGATGAATAATAAAAATAATTAATTAATGGATATGTGGGTAGACGAAGAGAGGGTTTATAGATAAAATATAGATATCTGTAACAAAATCAAAAGTAAGAGAGAAGTAAAATAAATTTAAAAATGTTTATGTTTTATATAAAGAACAAAAATACATTAAAAATAACATAAACAACAAATATACTGAGCTAGGATAAAAACGTAGTACAACTTCAAGCGCATTGTAAAAAATTAATATCTACCTGCCGCCGACCCTTTGGTTTACAGCGATCTACAGAGAATAACAACAACGAAAATAAAAATAGGAGGGGTTACGATACACTAATATTTAATCTGTTTAATGCAGCTTACTAGATATACATATTATTAGGTATTATAATTTGGCTGCAACAAGAGTCACTGTCAAAGTGCCGCGTCTCAAGTAATCGGGACGAACTTCGTTTGTGCCTGTGATATGTTTGAAACCTCAGCTAAGCTCTACAAGTGGTACTCCTTCGCCCGTAGAGACGCAACCAAAATACAATTACTGTACCTCAACAACCAACATGGTATATCTACTTTAAAGCATATTATCGTTTACATTATTTTTTCTATTTTAGAGACCAAAATAATAATAGTTTAAAATATAAATAGATTGTTAATATTTTTGGTTGTAGTACAAAATTTGCAAAAAAATATGTATACACCAGTAAAATATATGCAGCCATTATTTTAAATCTTAAAATATATTTTTAAAACTTTTACAACCTCTCCAAAAATTCGAAAAATACGTTAAGACCAGAGATTACTCTCTGGTTGATGGCTCCAGAAACAAAGATAGCTCACATCTTTTTTTAAATTATCAAACACAATTGAAATCCCTCGGATTTTACATCTCTTATTACATTTATAACTACAACGACTACAATTAACACTTAGGTTTCCAATATAAAAAGAAACCAGAAATATTTGAGCGAATGTGTCGTAAAAATAATTGTGATTTATTTTTATATCGGTAACCTAAGTATTAATTATAAGAATAAAATTATTAATGCAATTATGAATATCTGTAATTACTACACAATTTTATTTTTATTTGGACGGGGTTTTGCCGAGATTTAATAAATATATTACACAGGTTTAGGACTACAATGCACGTTTTGTATTATATAGTTTTAGCTAACGTAAGGCATGCTGCGCACGATTAATATATTACACACTTGATTTCAATTTATGAGTAAAGTGAGGGCAGATTCATAGTCAGGAAAGGATATAAAAATTCAAAACTTTACAAGCTCTTCTTTGTCCCAAATATTTTTGACGGCTTATTTCCATCTCATTCACATACTACTAGTTAGAACAGAACAGCAAGAACACGAGTTAGATAAAACGCAGCGAATGAATACGGGCCGAGTTATTTGCGGCCACACCGGCACAGTCGCAAATTTGACTAGTTCGTACATAAACACGTTACCTACGTTATGGAGTTAGCTTCGGAATGACCCGAAGCGTCATCACCTTTAACTGACTGATATAGCAGTGCGAAAACGGGCTGACAAAATAGACTACTATACAATACAATATACTTGACTGATAGTCTAATAACGTCATTACATCGTCGTGATCTCAATGTATGTTTCAAAATGCTTCATTATTGCCAAGACTGATCGCAGCCTACGTTAGTCTCAGACAAAACTCACAAATAAATAAGTCAATGATCTTTCTTCGTCTTGTGTACTATTTTAATTTATAGGAGATTATAGACTTTTTTCAAACTCATTACAAAAATATCAATACTATGAAAAGATCATTGTAGTTATAAATAAAATAAAAAATATTTTTTATCATTTAAAAAATCCGTCTTCAAATGCCTCGGACAAGTACAATACGATGAAACTATCACTGACAACGTAGTCGCAACCACTTAAATACACATTATTAAAGATAACTCAAAAACTGCCTGTTAGATGTCGCTCAAAATTGCAGGGAAGTATGCGGCAACTACTCATCGAAATCGGTGAACCAAATATAAAGTTACGAAGGAACATTTAGAAAAACAAATAACTCAAAAACCATCATCAAAAAGCATCAGATGTCGCTTAAATGTCATGAAACTACGGAACAAGCATTACCTTTGAAATAAAAAAGCATTATCAAAATCGATCTACCCAGTCAAAAGTTATGCAGTAAAAAAGAAAAACAAAAACATTAAAAGGAACAATAACTCCAAAACTACTCGTCACAGGTCGAATACACCCGAATTGAGTACCTCCCCTTTTTTTGAAGCCTGTAAAAAGGGTTTTCGATTCTGATTGAAATCACGACACAAAATGCTTGTGACGCTCAATTTGTAAATGCTTTAAATCTGAATCTCATAACAAAGACGTCCGCCAAAAACGACATTTTATAACGAACCTACGATTAGTCTTTATAAGTTTATTTAATCATTACATATCTGGGGGATTTTCACAAAGTTTTTAAGATCATAAATTTGTTTTTCATAGTAGATTTTATGCATTCTTGCCTTATTGTTGCACTTTTTCGTTGGCACCCATTCGATTAGCTGGACATCCTGATTAATTTGTCAACGAACTTTCAATAGAATCAGTCAGCGCTCCAAACCGTAAATAGGAAAAAGTTTATGCACTGTATATTATTCCTCACAAATATATTAATTATATATTAGTGAGCGTTGATAGCCTAGTGGTTAAGAGTTCGGCCTCCTACTCGGAGGGTCAGGGTTCGAATTCCAGAGCGCGCACTTCTGGCTTTACGGAGATATATGCGTTTTTTTTTTCATTTAAATTTCACTCGCTATGGTGTGTAAAATCTGCCAATCCTGCCTTAACCTTCTGATGCAGAGAAGAAACCCGTGCTCAATAGTGGGCCGTGATGGGTTGTGATGATGATGATCAATATTTGAAACTACCTCCACAGTCTTTCTGGTAAATTTGATTTGATAAATTGGTACAAAGATAGCACATTATTTTTATCGCAAAAAAAATGTATACTTCCTTCCTGGCAAAGAACGCATTAAAATTTTTTATTTTATTTTTAACAACGTAATACCTCAATTTGGTGTTGCTAACGTCCATGGACGGCGATGATCACTTACCATCAGATGACACGTCTACCGTTTTGCTTGCATATAAAAAAAAAAAACTTTTTGTGGAAGTTGATCATTTTCGATTATAAAACTATTTTTGAAATTTACTTATTATGAAAACAATTACGTACGCACGTATTTGCGGGAAACAGTATTATATATTTTGGAAATTTTGGAACCGATAGAACCATAATATTCGCAGATATTTTTAAAAGGTATTTAAATAAAATACAATTTATTTTTAACCTTACAAGGTGGTACCAAGAAGAACTTGAAGGGTATGTCGCTGTCGCTGTAAAACGGCATAGAGGATTTGCGCGCCGTTTAGAAATTCAACGTAAATCGGATAGATAGACGTTTCATATCAGAAAACTCTTGAAACGGAGTACTAGAAAACTACGTTAGTTTACGTGGAAACCACAGCCTTGTATAAAACTAGAATTTTCCACGAAGATTCTTTTGAAACGAGTAGAGGCATCACAATAGGAGTTTAGAACTTTGTATTCCCCACATTTAATACCACCCATTCAGTTGGTACGTAGTAAGACAGTACTTACATGTGCATGAGTAAAGGATTTTTACTTCAGAGTCTTAAACTTTACTGTAGGAAGATTAAATTATGTGCATCGCTGCCTAACACAATACTTAGAGGTATCTTGATAAATTAGTTAATAATACACTAAAGACACTACAATCATTGTATTAAAATATTTTTTCAAGTTTAATAGGCAGTATTAACGGAAGAATAATACGTCTATATAAAGTTTTACAAATTTAGAGATGCCATCAAAAACATGAAATATATTTTATAAAAAAAAAAAAATTATAAAAAAATATTTAAGTCTACTAGATTTCACCTACTTAAAAAACAGTAGGTAGACTAGATACTAGAATTTCTACAGACGTACATAGATAATTATACCAAGCTACAGTTGCTTGGCTAATGGCAAAGACAGGACTATGAGTCATTTACGACAAAACGTATTGCTCGATAAATGTACCTAATGAAATCTTAGTTGCAAGTTTTGACGGAAAATAACTAGGGTTTATTTTAAGCTGGGGAAAGTATTTGCTGCACTTTTTGACCAAAATTTTTCAGAATATACGAAATTCGCTTCACTGCACGTAAAAGGCATATCGAGGACTTCAATAGCGAACGAACAAGAAAAACAACAATTTAGTGCTTGTTTGCTTAGCCGCGCTCAAATGACACACTCGCACGCATCTGATTCAAAATATATCTATCCTACTCTCTCTTAACCTCGTTGACCGGCAGAATAATGTGTTTTACGAGCTGTGTATGAATATGAAATAGGCCGAATATTATTTTGACCGAATTTAGAAAACTTGCCGTCACTAATCTTATTATCGTTTTCGCTGTAGTAAATAGATATATTGTAATTAACTATAATAAAATTATTTATGCATAACCGTGTACACAGCTACTAGCACATAACACCGGAAGTTAGTTAATGCCGTCATATGTCCCCAGTGGAACTATTGTCCAGTCTTCGAATTGTAAACATGTGCGTACAATGTTTAGGACCATTTGTTATCTCACACTGCAATTTCAACGTCTAGTAAGACACGGGAAAGAAATTTATACACATACAGACAAAGAGGCCTCAAGTTTCAACTTCATACCATAGTAAGCAAAAAGAGAGATTTTATAACTCCAGAATCAGTACATGTACTGGTTATTTCTACTGGGAACGAATAAGAAATGGTAAACAAAAGATCAGAGTGCGCCTACACCTGTTACTTGGGAAAGGGGAGTGCGGGCGGTGGCAAAGGCAGGAATACTCCATTTACTTTTGTCAATATGTATATAAATGTATGTTTATCAGTTATCTGATCACCATAGTACAAGCTAACGCTTAGTTCGAGGTCAGATTGCCGTGTGTGAGTAGTCCAAAGATATATTTCTTGTGGACCGGCTATTTTTATTAATCTTGTCCAGGTTATAGCATATTTTTACGCAATTAAAATAGCTAAAACAAACACAATACGCAATTGAACTTAGTCATTGAAACATAAAAAATAATCTCTTAAGTCGAATGCCGCACATCGAGAGCGCATGTTGAGAGAGAGCAGCGGTCCGGGAGCAACGAACAAACCATAAAAAACGTAATGAGAGATCGCTTCCTGCGATGAGCGTGCCCTCTACCACGTTCACGCCCGATATAAACAACTCACTAACACAATCACCGAATAATACACAATTAAAGGTGTCTTTCAACTTTGTGCACTGTGATATCTTACTACAAATATTACTTTATAAAAATACATCATTTAAACAACAATTGATGGAATATAATACATTTAAACAACGAGAACTTTGGTAAATTCACACCGAACGTTTTATTTTCATTGCATCATGAACTTTCTACGTCATTACGTCTCCTGACTTATTGATGCAGACAGGCGACTTAATAAGAGAAATTGGAAGAGTGGTACGATTTATTATTGACTTACTTCAATTAACATAGTATCACAGCAACCAAGTGAAAGTTTAAAACACCTCAACTTTTTAATATTAATATGCGAATAATATTTTTTTATATTCTTCAAGTATCAAAAACTAAACTATTAATTTCATTATTTATATCTAGACGGCAACCAATTATGTTATGCTATTCAAAAACGGTTGTGTCGTGTCACGTCGGATTTCCTATAGTTAATTCCCAATAACTCGGCGATCCTATTTTTAAACTCATAATTTAGAAAGCTTTCTTAACTAAGAAGTAAAAATGACGTAGGTATAACATTTTAATAACAACAATTTGTTCCTCAGCATTATTATATTCTACAAGTAGCTTCAGATATTCTCCTTTTTTTAATTATATACGCATTTATGACATAAAAAACCTAATAACTTGGTTCCATGATAGTACAGAACTACATATTTTATCGAGCAAGTGTAATCATTGTTCTAGTTCTTGTCATTGAGCCCACTATCACTGTACATTACAAAAACTAATAGATTGTATTGTTCCTTATACACATTCTGTATGATATACTCGTACTTGTTGATTTGTACCTTGAGTTTGAATTAATATTTTTCACAATTCTATATATTTATCAATGACGATTAAATAATTAAATCCGATGTAAAGGGAACGTAGTCCGTGTCGACCTCGTTAACAGATAACATGAAAACATTTTATCTATATACATAGATAGGTACATATTTAGAAATTACAATCTCTCGAACATTATCAAATGTTCGCCACTTAAGTCTGATACTATCTAAAGTGAGACGGGCGGACCGTTGGCCGCTCAGATGTAACAAGCAACGAGTACGTCACAGGCTAGTTCTTGGCTACTAGAACCAGTTGTAGTTTGCACTAACATTCACTTAACGTACTGTGGAACACAACATCTTTATCAATACCGTAATTCAGATTAGATACAATATTTCGGCGATAATTTCTGTTTTACAAAATTTCAATAATAAGCAGACAAAAAAGATTATTTTTTGTATATAATGGCGATGGATATAGTAATGGAATACTATTGAAAATTAGTGTCATACTTGGCGTCCGCTTAACATGGTAGCTTACACTTGAACTCCTTGAAGTGTGTTAGTAGGGATGCAGAGACGTTTACATTAAGATAAGAACTCTTGTGCAACGTTTGGGTGCATTTCTCCTTGATATTGTACTATTCAACAATCTAACGAACTGACAACGCTAAACCTTCTAACCACCTGAAAATATATACAAAAAATCTTTACATAGAACTAAGGATTTTTCAATCTTTATATTACACAAAGGATTTAAATTTGACCTGAGGTGAAAAATAAATGGAATCCAACATTTAATAGCTAGCTCTAAAAAACTAATATGAAGAAAACAACCGTAGAATATACTTGAAATACAAATAAATTTACCTAAATACAATTTTATCAAAGAAACTCGAATTTATAACTTTCCGCAAACATCTGCCATTGCATATATGTATATAAAAATAGAAACTAATTGATACGTTCATTTAGTACTTTGACATAAAATGGACGGTAAACTAAACGAGATCACGCCCATCCATTGTTTGTGTTGACTTATGTCGTGCTATCAATGTTATGCAAAGATCTCCGGGCATTGTATTTGGCCAATCTTCAACATAACCAATGACATTACGCCAAGTAGTTCAGTTAAATGTGAAATAATAATAAACAAGCATTGGATCGATGACCAAATACGTGTGATCACTTACTGTTATAAGCTGAGACAGGTATAAACCGGTCTCGCGCCCATAATCGTGTAGTTAGTAGCAACGGGTAGCGCCCATATAGGCCCTATGTCCGGAGGTGCTTTAATAGGTTTATCAAAAATCTTTCAAACTCGTTAATAACAAAACAAATAAATTACGAGTATTGACCCTAGCCTCACATTCTCATATTTATAATAAACTGTTTAAATACATAAAATGGCAAGCACATTAAATTTCAACATGAAGTTGCAAAACAAAACTGCTCCAACCTGATTCTGACTCAGAAATCACGCAATAAGGGGGACTTGAAATCTTTTTGCTTACCTGTGCAAAAAACATTCCACTTATATAAAACACATGATACTAAATGTATTGAAACATAATATATAGCATTTGTGAAGAGCAAGGCTAAGTATGGTTGTGAAATAACTATGCGCACTTGTTTGAGAGCAAAAATATTTTGCTGGCACTAACTTTCATAATACAAGTCCATTAGCAGCCTTGGCGCTGTCGCTCCTTCACAATTGACATTTTCATTCAAAGATTATACCATATTTATTTTAAAATATATTTAATTTTCCATTACTAACATAAGGACAATACTGTCAGTGTCAAAAGGACATTTAAGGGCAGTATAAAGTCAAGCCATTGCAGTTCATGGTGTCCTAATGTAGACGATGTTGATCATGGAAGTAATTACATAAGCATTTATATACTCATACATATATATATATATGACAAATCTACATATACGTGTATTTCAGATTTGTCAAGTTTTTCATATCGATTCTATTTCCCTTTCATATATACATAGAAAGTGAGTTACATTCTGACGTCCACAAAAATCGTAACAGCAAATATGAAACTACAGAAATACATTCCTGTCCTCCGATAGAACAAAACGTAACTATGACAGTGAGTCACGGTGACGTTACATTTGCGGCTATGCATAAATGAATGCGAGCGCTGATAACAACGTAACAACAAACAATGGACAAATACAAGAAGCTAGCGTTATCGGAAACAGAAAACTAGACAGATAAAATCCAGCACTAAGCAACCAAAACGAATCATTACTCATTGTCTACACATTTTCAATTTGAAATTCTAATAATTTATTTGTTGAATCTTTCATGGAACTCGAATTCAATGTAACAAAATATTTTATATATCATGAAAACACGCTATTTAAAGATGTTTTTATTGTTAGGTACACGTGTAATTCACACTCTCATAGTTCTTTGCGCCCTAAGTACGTAATTTAATCAGTCGCCCGTATCCGTTATACACCCCTCTTTTGTGTCAGTACATCTCTTATAATTTTATAAACAATACTTAGGACGATGTTATGATATATTTTATTCTAATTTGTTTGGGATTCCTTGAATCTATGATGAGTAATATTCTATTGCATGGTTGACCGAGCAAAGCTTCGAATGAGATTGTAAACAAAAGGTTATTTTAGTAAATGAAACGTACCCTGATACCCACAAAATGAATAAATCTTTAAGGTTTTACTTACAGTTTTTAGACAAAAGATTTTGTAGCAATTTGGAACCCGTTTATTTAAATGTAGGATGATATTAATATTAAAATTATTTTTAAACATATTATAAAATACTAATTTGTTTTTATTTTGTTACAGTGTTTCAGTATCCAGGCTCGTGATCTACCAGCAGCAACAAGTGACCTGATAGTCAGCGGAGGTGACGCCCTCCTTGTAAATTCTCACTCATTAAGTGATCTCAGTGATGTCAGACAAATATTCTTTCGTCGCATTAAAGAAATAACGGTACGAAAATTCACTGCCGTTGGACTCAGCACCATCAATCTGTATATCGAAATTGATAATTGTGAACTTTTAAAAATAGAAGAAATGGCCTTTAGCAAAATAAAAGGTAAGATTGTATGAAGTTTATAAGAATTTTACTAACTTAACAATTATCTATGCAAATAATAAAACTGTAATGGGGTAAATTCTGTACATTAAGTATTTTTTGAAAATTTTGATGCAGGTAGACATTTTTTTTTGATTTACTGTCTCTATGTCTGTTCAAGCTTCACGCAAAAATCACTGGACACATTTAGATGAAACTTGGCATAGTTATCGTTGAAAATCCGAGAACGGTTATAGGATATGTTTTATCCCAGGAAATGCTTAGTTCCCTCAGGATAACTGGCTAAAATTAGTATGGCAACTCCG
>DWJZ01000054.1:0-50215 GCA_018249125.1 Asbolis capucinus
AAATATTGTATTTTAAAATATACCCTTGTAATGTTTACCGACCTTGTCAGTAAATGCTTATTATTCTGAAAGATAAGACAGGAAACGAAGTCCCTGAATGTACATCATGCCTTGGAAGAAGCACACCAAGATCAGGAGCAGGTGGATTGACGACTTAAAGAAATTTGAGGCACTCAGAGTGGCAAAAATTTGGGAAGGCCTATGTTGTAAATTGAACGTTTAAAAGCCAATGAATGCAAGTACATAATATTTTAATAAAATGTCTATAATATTCCCACATAAAATGAAGTCAAATGTCGTATTATATAATTAGCTGAACAAACAATGGAACGAAAACTACAGGGTAAAAGCTCCGTAATAAAATATTCGCGTGAAGGCTCCACGAAATGACTTGTCGACTGCTGTTACCATTTACATATTCGTACTGAAATAAAAATACCATGAAACAAAAACTGTGTTGAGTTTTAATTACACGAAAGTGCATACTATACTTTATGCTAATTCCATTCAAAATAAAGTTGAAAGGAAACAAGCAACCGTGCTCGATACGGCAACGTTCTTGTCAAACTTTTATAATGAACACTGTACAATATTATTATTTTATGATTCAAATTAATATGATTTAGCACTGAGCAGAAGGGACAACAGTGGATTGCATTTCATAATATTACTCACTAGCTTTATCCCGTGACTATGTCTAGTGCATGAATACAAAAAAGTGTTATGTCTTCGATTATGAAGAACTACCATAGAAACCTTCATAATACAAAGTACCGTATGTTTTATCTCATCTTCTATTCTACCTCTGTACCAAGTTTCATCCAATCTGGATAGCAGTTGAGGAGTGAAAAGGTAAGAGAGAGACGGCCGCAGGTATGATGAATTTTAAATTTGTGTTTGGAAACATGGATATTTTATATGAATATAGAGCGTTCCCGAGTTATACCGAGTTCGCATAGTAATTTCAGTTGGGCCGAGCGAATGTAGGTCACAACCAGTTATCACATCGGTCGTGGTCGTGTTTGATGCTATTTCGGCGCCATCTTAAACGAGTCTGCGGTTTACACTTTTATCGGCACAAACTTCAATACTAGCAATTGTATGGACTTCTGTAATGTTATTTACGTATAAATCCCACCCACACCACGTCTCTACCACGGAAACAAGTAACTAAATGAATGAAATTGAAATACAATTAATATGCTTAGATACTTTACTAACATTTAGTTGCAATCGTGTTCTCCCGGATATGAGATCGGTACACAGACAGCCATCGCACCGTTTAATATGATTAATCTTGAAATTAGGAAATTTTTATTTAGAACTGTGTTTATTTTTATAATTTGTCGATCAATGTGCCAGTAATATGTGTAACAGTGTTGTGTGAAAGATACTCTCAGTTTTTCTCAAACATTTTTCAACCCATTTCAATACCGAAACATAAAAGCAATGAAAAAAAAATCCATTTTTTTTTTTTATCAAAGTGTACAATAATAACAATAAAGCGACCGGTAGGCACTAACGATAAAGTATGTACGTATCTCGAAGATTAATCAAAAAACTCTCGTGCCTGTAAGATACGTCGACGAGACTTATGATTAGTCGTTTCGCAGATAGTCCGAGATTTCTATCGGCTGATGTATCCATAATAAAATGGTATAGGACGTGGGGAAGCGAGATAATTTATAACCGCGCTAACACAGGAGCGGCGAGCGCGGGCCACGCTCCGCCGTTGCCCTACGTTAGACGCATCATTTATATTTTTCTCGTGTTTATTTTGTTTTTTACCAGCTCTCTGATACCGCTTCGAGATCTAAACAAAGAATGATGAAAGACTAATGCTCTATGTCTGTTTCTATTACGACACCAATGTTTGATCAACTCATTTACATCGACGACTGAACATTGGAAATTTATTACACTTTATTTTATAATGTTACGTTCGAAGGGATTATAGTTTATAGATTATATCCGACGATGACGGAGTTAATAATATTTTTTCTGAAACTTCCATTTACAGAAATTGATCAGTTACTAATTTATTAGAAGGATGGACGTACCAAAATATATGAAACAATATTTAGGTATGTACCCAACATAACCTGAAGAATGATACGAGGAGTATGTACCTACGAGTAGCTACAGAAATTTTCATCAATATACAGAATATACTGAAACTCATAGTATAAATTCTGTTTTCCCGTAAGGTAAAAAAATAATGAGTTCGAAGATATGACGTGACAAGTTCCAAATTAGATATGTGTAATTCATATCAGGGTAACATTTTTTCCTAGTGAAAAAATAATAAGACGCCGCGGCGGGGAATAGGGTCGCACGCATACATAATATATCCAGTCGATGCAAAATAAAATTGGCGGGAACCGGGACGAGGAACTCAAAAGGGTTGCCGACATTCTTCACACACGAGGAATGGCTTCCTCATCATTTATCTCTATCCTTTTGTTATATTCAATAAGGATAGTGTACTCGACGCCTAATATAATATTCCACTATTAGAAATTCAGTCAAACCGCGGAGGTGCCAGAGGCGAGGGGGCGCCAAAAGCACCGTGATAGGTTGATTCAAATCTGCGCCATATTGTAAATTTTAGGTATAGGTCGGTACATCGCGCGCTGTCTAATATTAGGCTGATTGGTATAATGTTTTGCCAGATATTTTAGTTAGCTCTAAATGTGGAATCTGGTGGACTACTTAGTCGTAAGTCATGACTTGACAGAAATCTTTTATTTAAGGTTATTTGAAGTCGAGGCTGTCACAGAATCCTAATAAATGTTGCTAGGCCTGGATGAAGTGTTTTGACCTCATAAAAAATAAACGAAATGTCTTACGAGAGTAATCACAATGTCATTTACGAATCAGAACATTGAAGATATTATAAAAAAAATGAGATACTCTTTACCTCTTCCGCAGCAGGAGGAGCATCCACCTACATATATAGGATACAAAATAAATCAGATTTTTATCTATTTCTATAGTAACAGTTGAAGGGCATTTTTTATACAGATTATATATTTTTTCAAACTTCATGAGTAGGCATTTATGACGTGACGAAATGAAATGGGATAATTTTAAACATATTTAATACTTTTTCAGTTTCTGTGTATGTCTGTTTGATGATATCTGTGTTTATTTTCTGATATCTGTTTATATCTGTATTTGTAAACTACTCAAAATCATCGACCACCAAATAAAAACTTTTTAAAATTTGAATATAGTATTTGTCGATCTAATACAGTTTATAAAACGATTTTTGTATTATTTGTCTGTTTGTAGATTTGACTGTGGAATTGCAATCATTAATCTCAGAAACAGCTTAACCTATTTGGATGTGTTCATTAACTTGCTTGATCACGTGTTCATTGATTTAGTGTTGATTTTATGAAATTGTTACACAAATAAGAAAACATTTATAAATTGAAAACATCTACAGCCCTTAGATTGTCCACACATACAAATATGAAAAAAAAACTGAGCGGAATATAAACAAAATATCGTAATGTTTTAATGTGTCAGTAATAAATAAGGTGCGACATGCGACATTTTGGTCTAATGTATACAGTAAGGTGGTCATTTGTATTTGTTTAGTTCATTAGTCGGCGCCGCGGGGTTCTGTAATCCTCGTGTACAGGACCCGGAGCTGTCGGATAAAATTTCAATCAGAAAAGATTAAATCCGTGCCCTATTGGTCCGGACCCGTGGCTCCGGGCACCGATTTAACGGGAAAGATACTCCGGATCAGGTTTTCCCTGGCGGTTAAAAAGAATTAAAGTGCCTGGGTAACGATCCTACTAATATTATAAATGCGAAAGTTTGTAAGGATGGATGGATGGTTGTTAAACCTTCACGCAAAAACTGTTGTTTTATTATGAAATAATGAATACTTTTTAATAATTAGTTAATGTGTTACGGCAGGTGATCTTGGAGGGAATATTATTGAATGACAATAGGATTTCTTTCGTGATTGAAATTTAATATTTCACTTTCGTAAAACCTACTCAGGAAATATGATTGACCTGTACGATACTAATTCAATTACGTAATGAATAATAAAGGTAACTATTATTATTGGAATGTTAAGAAAACGTTACAGCTTTTTAATTTTAACATGTATCTACGAAAAAATATATATTATTATTATTAGTTACTGTTCGCGGTTAGCTGCGATATAGCTTAAGGTCGCAGATGGGATTCTTTGAATGGCCCGTCTTTTTTATATTTGTGAACAGATTTTAATTAAACAAAATATTGATCTAATCCTTATCACAATAAACGAGTGATCTGCATTCAAATGAAATAAGCCACCTGTGAGATTAGGGCGCAACAAATACACAGACAGACAGACAAAACTTCTTTAAGTAGTTGTTTTATGCTTCATTCTTGAAAACCCCGAGTAATCGTTTCTTCTACATATCTTTCATGCACAGACATCGATCAGTTATAGATTTACTATCGCAACGTCGATGACGATTAAGTGTAATCGATTAAAAATACAAATAATTTCCATAACAAGGTAGATAAAATAACAAACAAACCGAACTCTCAGGCTAATGGTCGGGGAGAGTTATGCTATGAATAATTATATCGACATTCCGAACGAGTTAATAAAAATACTGTCTTAACGAACGATTCGGACTCCCCGTCGCGACTAAACAATGATATATTGAAAATTATTTCGTTCTCTTACGAAATACTCAATGTTTAAATTGTTTTAAAGTTGAATTTAATAGAAAGAGTCGTCATGGCGCACTTCATCTTTTGAGTACAGAAATGTGGATGATATCACAGATGGTCTTTGGGTCTATTCTCTGTGAGTAAGAACAAGGAATAACAAACGTTGAGGGGTGGATACAGTATATTATGAAATGTACACACATTTCAATAACTTATTAAAGAATCGAACCGAAGAGATCACCTAATAATTATGAAAGAATTTGCGAATTCGTGAATGGATTTGGAGCAAATAATTATCAAGAACCTCCATACAAAATCTCATTTTGTGGGAACAGCCTCAGCGCAAAGAACTAATTCAAGTTGATAAACGATGTTTGAAACTGACATAAAACATTTCTAGCATGGCTCTTAGATTTCAGAATGTGATAGCGCTTATAACTTAGCTGCTTACATCAATTAGGAGGAGATCAGGAAAATTAAGCGACCGTGGGTGGTGTGGTCGGTAAGAATATACATCTAGTGTCTAGATTTTCTTGAGCGTCTCCCTAGTTTGAAGTTTCCGTCGTATACACCAACACTACAGGATCAGTAATGAATTAAAGCCTGATAATTGCAATATAACATACCTATAAAGTAGGCGAGCATCGCCGCTAGGATGACACAGAGGCAGATCATGGCTATGGCGAGGCACTTCCACGTGCAGCGGTGCTGACACCGCTTGTCTATGTGGAAGCGAGAGGGCGAGTACACCGGCACCGGGCTGGGCTGGTTGGCGCGCAGGGGAAACACTGGCATCACCAACGGCTGGTTGGCCAGCTGGCAGTGGCCCAGGGTCCCTCCACCCATACCGCTCGGCATACCCGCGCCTGCCAACCTGCAAAAGAAGCATTTCATTAGTTCTGGTATAGATATAGTTGAAAATCTTACCGGAGAGGTTGGAACCAAATTATTTTAACTTTTATTCATTAGTACTGAGATAACAGTAAAAAATAATATGAAGATCATTTATTACCACTTATGACAGGTAATTTCTTTAAGAAATAATTGAAGATGAGTAAAAAATTAATTAAATGAAGGTGGGCGGAGCATTTAGATATGAAACGACTGGAAACAATATGGATAGTGGTGGTGTTTCGTTTTATATGTAAACTTAGGTAGACTATAGGTTTCGTAGAATAATAGTGAACTTCCATGGTTAGTTATCTTGCGACATACACTTTTTGTAACAATATTTCAGTAGTTAATTAATTAAGTTTGAACGTAAAAGAAACTATATGCGATATAACACAATGTTTTTGAGCTATTATTATATGAATAGATACACTAATATCCGCCATAGATTTATAAATCTCAGGTAAAACTGAACTTAACGGAGGTCGAGAGCAGCAAGCGCCAACTGTTGCGCGGCCAATCTGCTCGCGAGCCATGTGGCGACCGTCGAGTTGGGCTCCTTTTTAGACAATCAAAACGTATCATTATCAAGAATTTCCGACAAAAAAAGATGATCGGAGCGTTTAAACATGTCCGCCTCGAGACCATTAATCAATTAGCCGAAGTTCTCCACGTGATGCCATATGGTGTAACACTCGGGCGTCCGCCAACTGACGCTAGTTCTGATCGACCATTTTTAAAAGGAATAAGTAAAAAAGAGTGGAAATAATTGGAGCGAGTTTAGCGAACGAAGCGTGACTCTTAAAGGGTTTGTTTCGAGGATCCTCTCGACAGTAATTTTCCTTTGAACGTAGCCGAGTGGCCGAGCATCGTTCGGTGGAAGAGCGAATTCATTAAATCGTGTACAGGAATCACAATAGCGGCGCACACAGCGGCCCTCGAATGCTTTAAAAAGTCAATTGTGTTGGTACAATATTTACATAGTGAGTACCGATTTTGCAAATATTACAATGAATTTGTAACGTTTTAAAATTTTAATGTCTCTCGAATTATAAAATGTTGTTTTGATACCTCGATATTCGTGGGGTGAGAAAATAATTCAAACACATTTTTATTTGTTTGGAAATGTTGACGCGAATATTTTTCCATCTGAATAATTTTCCGCCTATAAATGTGTCGCTAGAGCATTATAATGCTCGTACAATGCAATTAATACCCAAAAACTAAATAAAAATAAAAACTGAATCGGATGCGTGTCGGATGGATCGTTAATTGAATGAGCATGATTGAATCTTATCCACGTGCAATATAGAAATATTATGGTCTTATTACTTCTAAAAACAGTCACGTGAATTAGCAATCTTATGAGGATGCCAGTGCCATTTGTAAGTGACATCTCATTAATGTCTTTCGACGAACAGAACTTTTCTTGGTAGTTGTCGTCAGAAGAAGCGGCTAGAGTGTCGAGCGGCACTTGCCGCGGCGAGACAGGAGCACCCTCACGTGCAGTAGTGCCTTGTTACTGTTTTCTTATTAATGATCACGAGAACACGATTCAGTTGCTCACATTGCGGGGGAACTGGTTAAATCCCTACTTCAACGTAATTCAACGTAGTTCATTTATAATAGAATTAACAATTTCAAATCTCCTTCTAATATCTACGTGCAGGTCGGCCAGTGTACAATACCAATGCTTTTTGTCAAATAATAGAATTGATTAGGTACGAACTAAAATTGTTCAGACACAATGCCGAATGTACATTTGAACTGTACATGGAATTGATTTTGTTACAGCCATAGTCATTACGTTTTTTATTGTTTATTATTACCGTGCGCGTATCATTATCGGCTAAAGTGCATCATTTCCGCGCGTTACCGAAATGAGCGGGGCGATCATTTTGTTTTTGTTCAAGGAAATTGTGTGGCGAGGCAATGTTACGTTGCACAATATGATTGTGTACGGATTTCAGTCCCGAGGCGGAAATGAGCATTCTATTTGACGAGCAAGAGGTGCGTTAGAATAAAGGCGATCTCGGAAGGAGAGGAGCGGATGGAACTTAACGAGGCCGACAACAGTCACACCGGAGGACAATACCGGGATATTTGGAACGCGAACGGCTGTTTGGTGGGATTTTGACAGCCGCTCGTCGTGAGTGAGCTCTTAATGAACCGGTAAATAATGAGCGGAGGTGTTGCGCGGCGCGAGAGCCGTGCCTAATTGCCGTGAGCTCTCGTACGACCAGTTCACATATCGCCGACATTATGCCTGAAATCCTTTCACGCTGCGCTTTGTCGCAGCTCGCTTTATACAACGGTGATCCAGCATAACTATCATAAACAGTTAAGGAACGAGTGATAAAAACAATTATAGGCTGGCGTGCGAGGAGGCGCGGATTGGCTGCAGGTAGCCGAGGAACTCGTTAGTGGTCCGAGGTGCGCTGTTGTCGCATAGTTTTTATCGCGTTAATCGCGCGTGCAGCGGTCACTTCTAGTTTCGAACGGGCTTCGTCGACCTCTAAGTCGGAAACCAGATGAAACAAAAAAGAATAAAATGCAGGCACGGGCCGTGAGAACGCGTCTCCCTGGTCTCGGCCGCTGCGTGCCGTCCATTTATCTCGCACAGTCGTGCGGGAATGGACCGGACAGCGATGTGCTTTTATTGCATCGCCTTAAATATAGGTCCGCGGAGGTAAGCCGCTACGTTTTTAGTTCTAAAATGATCGCTTCGATGATCGTCCGTTCCAGAATGCTGAATGAGGTCCGGTTTTTGCAGAATGATACTTATCCGTCGATGTTTATTTATGTGTAGCTTAACAGTAATTTGCTGACATGAGAACACTCTGTAAATTACTATCTGGATAGACCCGTCGAGGGCTTATGACCTTGGCGGGTTTAGTTTTAATATATAATTTACATAATTGTAACTGTTCTTTTAATACTTGCACATACCCACAAGAGAACCGTTATGAAAATGAAGGGCTCTTTACTGACACAACATTGCTTTGTCGAGGGGCAATGAAAGCCTGGATAGACCTAAGCGCTATAGATAGGCTATAGATATGACTGTACCGGGAAACAGTTACCCGTCCGCAGCGACCAGCCCTGATCGATACGCCGCTCTACTGGGGTAAGGGAAGAATCTGTTCACTTACAAATATTCCAATGTTTAATTGAAACCAAACTAACGTAACGAATTAAGTTAGGAAAATTTTACAACTTTAATTTAAAACTTGGTTTTTATTTAATACCGCATGATTAAGTACAACGTAAAGAATCTAAATTAATTTGTATTACCAAAACAACCACATTATCAAAATATTGATCGCAATATAATATTTGTTTTACCTTGAAAACTAAAAAGTCAACAAGTCATCAATAGATATATAAATGTACACTACAAAAAATGTTCCAACTTCTGTGATCTTTGTTTAAATTTTTTTAACTTCATAAGTTCTGAGAAATACACTTTTTAAATTTTGGTTTCTTACCTGGATGGTCCAGCAGATCAGGGTGGACGTTTTGTCTATGGTTTTTGTGGGATTAAATTGTGGTTGCATTAGGGCATTATTATGCGAAGATAAGTTTGAAAATGGAATTTTGTTCGTCTACGGTTCAATTTTCACGGCAGTTTCTACCTCGTACGAGTAAATTATGGAAAGAACGCCCTGCATCGGTCTTTACTAAAAGCTATGACATGGGGACTTCAAGAAGCGGGTCCATTGTTTCCTCCTTGGCCGGCAACGCACTGGCGATACTCCTGGTGTAGCTAATGTCCATGGGGGCTGATAACTTACCATCAGGTGACCCGTCTGCTAGTTTGTCTGCTTAAGAACACAAAATATTAAAAAAATCACCTCATAGAAGCAAAAGGCTAAATTATGATAAAATGAGATGAGTATCTGTAAACTGTGAAAAGTTTGCATTATACTTGACAATTTACCAGAAATATGTCCTATATACCAAAAGACACCTGCAAAAAGGCTTGACATCTGGGTGAAGTTAAAAATAAAAACGGGTAAACTTTAAAATAGCATCCGAGCGCCAACACTTTAAAAGGAGGACAATTGTGTACTAACGAGAGACTTGTGGTTCGTTTCCGTGCACACTACTCACTAACGTTTTGTACTAAATGTGCCATTGTCACTGGAATTGGTGGCTATTGTTCAACTTATTTAATAAAACCTAAATCTGACTGTCACTGCGTATTCAATCTAAATGTAATTTTCTAAAAACATAATTTTAAAGTATATGTTACATATTATAGCGGATTGTATATCTTTACACTGAGCTTTAGCCCAGCGCTGATGTCTCGCCGTGTCCCGCGAGTCTTTGGGGTAGCTACAGGCAGGTTGATTATCCAAGGTGCCTGCTTGATTGGCGCGGATATGGGATTAGTTCGCATAACAGGGCTCTTTCGACCGTTAGACTAGCTTACAGTTTTGAGTTATTGCGCACGCTACGGCGTTTGTCCTTCAACTCTTTAATATTATAGGCGAAAAGCGCCATCTATGGCGAGCAATCGGAACAATAAAAAATTCCAACTCACAGATGAAGGTAATAAAAAGAAATTCTTTATTGTTGGTGCTTCTTAACTCCCTATTACAACAATACGGAACACTGTATACCGTGTAAATGTAATTAAATACAACAGTCGTTCGTGTCTTACGCTATAAAGTTAAGTTATGCTCGCTACTCTATCTATTAATTACAATTATGTATAACTAGTGACCGCCCGCAGCTTCGCCCGCGTGATTTGTGGATAAAAAATTTCTTTTGTGTTAAACCAGTCTATCCCTGTGCAAAATGTAACTCAGATCTATTTAGCAGTTTTTGCGTGACGGAGTAACAAACATCTATCTATTCATCCTTAAACAATTTCGCATTATACCTACATTGTGTTAGTTTCATTAATTACATCATTCATTTTGTTTTCAATTTCATTAGTAGGTAAGTTTATCAACACATACTTATAAATAAAAATCTATAGCGGAATGCAAATTTGAGTTAGCGATGAAAACAAAGTGGTAGTTAATTCTTCAAAAAGAAACAGTAACTTTGAAGTGGCGTTCAGAAATACAAAATTAGTAAGCGGAGTTTTAGTAGCGGAACCCTCAGGCGGCCCTCCCCCGAACTTGTAATGCAAGTCATGGGTGTAAATTTAAGAAAGCCCCTCGATTTAAAACGAAATGTGTAACAATGCCGTTGTACGGTTCTGCCAATTTCCGCCCTCGGAATTTACTGCAAGACAAGGAATAAAATTACCACCGATGTCTTTCATGAAGGACGAATGTTTTAATGAACGGAGCAAGATGAGTTGCCGTCTCCGGCGCGTCGTTACATCGTACAAAATATTACTCGAGCCCACTACGTCACTTTTTATTGCTTCTCCGCCTAATTAGAACGTAAATGTGAAGACGGAAACCGTAAGCTGAGCTTTTTCTAAATTATACTAACGCTTTTGTTAGACCAAGAATAGAAGATCTTATAACGAATAAACGAGTACATAATAATGTAACAAACATTAATGTTTGTTAGCCTAGCAATAGAATGAAGAGGAAAAAATCAATTTTTGTCTATTTATTTATTTATTTTGTTTTTATAATTTATGCACGCATAAAGTTACAGATTTATGTAAATTGTGGATGAAAGCTTATTTCTACAAGAAATCTCTTCCAATAGTCCTAGGAGTTGAAAAGTTTAATTGGTTTTAAGCTGTAATTATAAAAATAATTAGCCATTGACTATATGTATATGTATACACGTAAAAACAAATACCTATATATATCATTGTATACATAAATATTATATATACACATACACATATATATATATATATATATATGTACATACATACATATATATACCATATGTTTAGATACAACCATAAACTCATAGCTAAGTATTTAAGTAAAATTAAGTTTTCATGATGTTTGTTTATTAAATTCGCTCTCAATCTCGTCTAAGCCCTGTGGAGGCGGGTTAGAGTTATTTCGTATGAACCTACAATCTTGTTTTAATGGAATATCGCCAATAAACAAAATGAACGGACAGTTTACTGAGATCAATTTATTTGGGGTGCAGGAGTCGGTAAACTTGTATATTGTTATTCATTTCCGTCCCAATCAGCGAGCGGTCGGATGAGTTTTGTCTTTGTTGAATTATTTCTATAGTAGCGCCTGCCCGCGGCTCTGTCTGCGTCCTTGCTGCACATGCTTCTGTCACCATTTTACCACTTTATGTAGCACCTTTCAGTAGGAGGAGCAAGTATCAGATGTTTCATAAGCACTTCGCACTTTGGAGGGAACATAAAGCAGTCGGTCTCGGTTGTTACCATTAGATAATCCGAAGCTTTATAGTGAGTGAAGTATGATCTCTGCTCCGTCAGTTCGAAGACTCGTGCACCAGGAATAGATGGAAGCGACATAGAAGCGATCGATTAGCATCGAACGATATAATGAGTGTGTAATAAGTGAGTGCGGATGTTCCCGCGATCCGAGCACAGCTTCAAATCATTGAACTCGACGCAACTCGTATTAATAACCCCGCTCTGTCTGTTTGTTTTAGTCGCCGGTCGCGGTTAGGTAACTCCACTTGAATCATGAATGGAAGCGTGCGGTACGAGTACATCGCGTGTCGCAAGTCGTCGGTCGCAAGTCGCAGGTATATTTAGTGAGTATAATTTTCCTGGAAATGTATTAGGCGACGGAAGCGCTAATATATGATTGCGAAATCAGTTTTCGTATAATTTTCTCTCTGAAACTTGATTTAGTGTGCGCAAATGTCATTGCTAGAGCAGGTTGGCTTGTTAATTATAGACGGGCCAATGTTCGATGCTATTTTGATTTTATAAGTATGAATGATTTTCATTTGACGCTGGTAATCTCGTCTCGAATGTGTTCAAATCGAGAGTGAATGAGCTTTTACTAAGTTAGCGCCTATTACCATCGAAGATCGTACCAGGGTACCACATCAGGATGGATCGTAGTCAAGCATTAATTTATTTAACGTAAAAACACAAATATTTTAACGTCGGTTTCTCCAGAACTAGAATCTGGCTTCGAATTCTGCACGCGTCTCTAATTTTAAAAGTTATATGCGTAAAAGTTAATTAGCTTCGATGAAGGAACACATCGTGAAAAAACAAGTACTCCTGGTGGTTCACCGTTCGCGTGTTACTAACCGCAGTTGGACAGCATGGCAAACTATGCCCTATATTGTGAGAGAGCGCACCACGCGACTGTTATAGGATTTAATCTTCGATCAACAATCAACGTCGTTGTTGATCGAAGGCTGTAATCACGAATCTGGTCTCAGGAGATGCATTTATTCTCAGTTATGAAGTGCATAGTTTATATAGTACATTAAAGCATCAGATATTTGAAACGTATTACTCGCTAATAGGTAGGTCCGATCTGTTCCGCAGCAATGCATGTCGGAATTTAATTTGCAAAGCGCATTGTGGAAGTAGATGGTATCAGAGATAGCTAATGTAAACGGCTATTATCGTAGGATGATCTGGTGCGGTGCCGGCAGCGAGCCGCGGCGCGCCGGTGCCGCGGGTAGTGTCGTTAAATGAATGGGAGCGATACAGAATATGTCACAGACTACGGGAAACCGTTCTTAAATAATCGTGCTCACGCGCACAGAGTCGATGTGATAAACAATTTTCCATTAGCGGACCGGCGGGGCAGGCTGAGGTAGCAGCACATTTGACTCTATAACTCAGGGGTGTTCAAACCCAGGCAATCGGACCTTAATATGTTTCACGAACGGATATTGTATGACCCGCGTATGCAAGTTTTTAAAACATACATACATATTTTACTAGTTCTGCGAGCTGATTAGGACTTTTCAGTGGTCCGCTGTAAACATGTATATATGCAGTTCCTCAGTTTGGTTCGACTGTCAAAAGATTGATCAGCTTTAATATCTTATTCAACTTCGCTGGGGTAAAATGTGTCTTCTAACCGACGGACCTTACATTAGACATCACACGCGATGTTTTCATTTATGATATGGCTCAATTTTGAATCGACCGATCACGATATTATTTGACGCTCTCCACCTCTTACCCCAGCGGTTTGACTGACTTTTTGTTAATAGTTTGCATAACATGAGTCGTGAAGCTATGATGTAGGGGCGGGGCCACCAATTTCCATAGCTAACGGAGGCACCGGAGCCGTATGCGATAGCGATAACCTTTTATTAGGAACTTGTCGTTTGAAGATATTATTATGGTAATGCCATAGGAATGCAAATTTAGCGCGGCAATAGATTTCACAAGAATAGCACGGCTGAGCGAAAGCGATTGGATTTAACGCGTAGGATTTGATTTAAAACGGTGAACCATAACTCTGGCTTGCAACTACTATAAAAGTTATTCGAACTGGGACTTAACTACAATGGTAAACCAATTACAGGTTAGTTTACAGCAACTGCGATCTCACAGCAGCCTACTAGCTGATTTATATTTTGTTACGCTAGCAAATTGGTTGCATTACAACGGTTGCATGAAAAGATACACATATTTTGTTACTAGGTATAACTTTATGAATTACACCATTATTTATGTTGCATGCCTCCATAGTTATGAGTGGAGACTCTTACTCAGGAGTGGGCATTAAGTTATTGAAAACAATTCCTAGTCCTGAGGATCTATTGTTACAACCAAGTAGTCATATAGAAATGTTCGTGTTTTAGCATAACGGTATAAATACTAAATATAAATACTCAGATAGGAAAATATTATAGTTTTTTTCTACTTCAATTTTAATGTACCTACGTAATCATAAAAGGACCGCCGATGTTAAAGTAAATGTTGTAGATAGGTGTAGTGATGTGCCTAATGTTTGGGGGTGGTAGCAGCAGAGGGTGGTCGTATTTCACCTCGGGTTCAATATTATGTGCCGGCACAAAGCGGAAGGCCGGTGTCGCAGCGCCCGGCGCGGGGCGCTCCGCCCCGGGCGCCCGCGAGTACCGCTCCACAATATTGTCCTGCCTCGGGTTACACAGTAAATATTTTTCGGCGGTCGACTGATTGAAAATTTTTATCGCATTCCATATATCCCCCGACCTATCCGATAATGGATTGCCTTCACTCGATATGGCATCTAAAAGACATCAATTTGATTTGTCGTTACGGGCTAAAGTTTGTTTCAAATAAAGCCTGTGTCGTTAGCGGGGATTGAAATATTGTTCCATCTCAATACGAGTAGCTAGTTCAGGACACACAAGCACTACACGAACGTTTAAAATGTATTTGATGCAGGTTCGTTATAACGTTATATTATATTGTTAGAGCCACCACAGTGCTCGTCTTAGTAAAAAACTTTACAACAACATTATTTAGTTACACAAAATTACCAGAAATTGTAAAAAAAATAAAATGGGTGTCTCTTTAATGTTAATCAACCTCCATTTAGGAAGAAATAAGAAAGGTGAATATGAATGATTGACGAGATCAGATCAATTAATTGTTTCTTATTAATTATAACATGACATTAAGTAGTATTTAATAGCAACATGAATAAGTAATTACTCAAGACAATCGTACTATCATTGCAACACATAACTATTCCACTACTGGGCTCGGTTTCCACTCACAGTGTGAGGGGTATAGGCTGGCCAGGTGCGGATTGGTAGACTTCACATACCATGTGAGACTATATAGAGAACTCTCAGGAGAGATAATCAACTTCCGATACGCATATGACCTTGAAAATGAAAGGTGCGCGCAGCAGGATTTGAATCCAAGACCTCCTGGCGAGACCAACTTCCCAACCACTAGGTTATCACTCGTCAACACTTTGTGACAACCGTACAAACATCCTGTATATGTGCAGCGGCGTGTGTGATGAATGTCGCTCATCCCCTGAATAAACAAGGTAATATCCCCAACATTATATTTACTCTGTCGGCCCTCCCCGAGCCCCACTATTTGCCTAATAAAAGAGACTAATGAGATTCTAGCCGTGTCTATGAAATGGAATGAAATCCTCGAATTAGTGAAGCGGAGTTCAAGTTAATTAATGTCTTTACTGATACACGCCGGCTTTCTGCCAGAACACACATACTATTACCGACTGAGCCCTTTAATTCGCAAATATTAACTGCTTTATTGATCATGTTAAGTCTGTGCGACGGATTACTTAATTAGGTTTTATCTTATGTGCCTTTTATAATTGAAAACTGTGTCCGGACGAGATTCGGGTTTCTGTGACGACATCGTTGCACGTGTGCATTGTGCGCTGTCACCACACTATTGAAACTCAAATCCTTTATTTCCCGTAGCTATTTTCAGTACACTTGTATTGTTATATTTTGATTTTATCACATGCATGCAACTTTCATTCTTGTTTTTGCTTCTCGTGGTCTTATATGAGAACCGCCTTTGCGCTTCCAAACTCCTTATGCGGGCAAAGGCTGAATACTCTCTTAAGGGCTGGCACACACGCGAAGCGTTTTGATCAACGTTTGATGGTAGCGTACAAATAAAGCGCACTGGAGAACTGATAAAATATACTCAGCCAGCCTCGTCGGAATTAATTGTAACTAACGCGCGTTGAACACAACGCCAGGTGGCCGTCGTGTACCAGGAGCATCGGTTAAAAGTCTATCGTCTGCTCATAATATGCAGCTGATCATACTAAAACTGGTGAAATAACTAGATTCCAGATATTTATGCATTATTTGTTTTTCGCTAGGATATCACTGTGATTACCTCTTCTAAAGTCTTACTTACCTCGATTGATCACCACGCAACCTATTGAATATAGTTTATTCCCTGCTATCTTTTCCTTACAAGACTGCTAAGGAAAGGGAGGACTGTCAGTAATGAAACTCATATTTTATAAACAGCACATCGCACGGAACTTATTTTGCCCCTATACGAACTTAAGCCCCCTTGGGCATATTTGCTCATTTACATTTTTTGGCCATACTGCAGTCATGGGCCGTGAAATATATTGAAGCGAAGTGCCATGGGTTATATTTTATCAATTAAGCACGGTCGGTTTCGGTGTTATGGTGTGCCATTTGAACAACCCACTATTTATTACATGTTACAATTTTATAAATCACAACGTCAGGGCGCGGTTAATGGGTGATACGGTTTGTGTGCGGTTGAGCGGATAATGGCGCTTTTCCGATTCCTTGCTCCACGGAGCAGGTACAGCCATATGTTCAGAAATAATAATCAATATAAATAAATTATAATAATAAATATCTTTAGACAACTCACACACGGCCATCTGAATCCAAAGTAAGCGTTAACTTGTACTATGGTGATCAGATAACTGATAAACATACTTACATATATACTTTTAAATACATACTTAAAAAGATATTTCTGTTACACACCAAGACACTCAGAACAAACATTCCTGGTCATCACAGGAAAGTTTGACCTGGGTGAGAATCGAACCCACGACCTTCGGTGTAATAGTCAGGTTCACTAACCACTAGACCAACCGGCCTGTCTATTGTATTAAATTTCATTCATTAATTGAAATGATGTATTGAAAACTACGAGTCAGCGGGCAGAAGATTAAGAACGGGAATTGTGACGTAATCTTCTCGATGAATCCTTTTATTCTTTTGTCTTTAATTATTATTAAAGATGAAGAAAAATACTATTAATATAAACTTATATATTAATTTGTAAAAAGTAAATTATTGCGTGTGGTATGGGATACGTGGGATATGATAAACACCAGATCCTAAAACACATATCATGAGGTATGTGTTTGATCGATCAAACATAGACTAGGTGTATCGCACATTCAATCACGCTTGAAAATCGAATGCAGGATTTGGCCTGGACAGAGCTCACCAATACCCTACTTACAGGATCGTCTACAATCGTTACGAATCATCTACGACTGTTCCGGACCGAACAAATGCAATCAAAAGAACTATGAGACTATAACAAACAGCAATAGGCATTAGAGTCCGGAAGAGAAAACTGTCGGCAAACAATGGTCACAATTTGAAAATGGAAACAAAATCGTTTGCAGAAAGAAAAGCAAATACTGTAGTCGTTTGTTTAAAGTTGGGCACTGCAGTGGAAGTAGAGTCGCTTGCATCGGAGTGCCGCGTTGCGCCTGACCGGCCGGGCGGCCCCGGGAAATGATAAGGGTATTGGGTCATTGGTTTTCATCCACAACCCGATTGAATTGCAAAGCTGCTTATATCAGGTACAAAGTCGCGTTGAATATTTACAGGTCTAACGACTATAACGTCCACTAATGACCAACGCTCGAACTGGCATTTAAAGTTATCCTGAGAAGTCTTGCTTGTCACGGTAATGACGCTCCTAACAATGAAAAAACAACGTAATTCGTTTTCTTTTAATTGGAGCATAGGTCCTGATGTAAACGACATTTTGTATTTGAAGTTATGTACGGTGAAGAATTTAAAAGTACGTGTAACCTTGGCGCACAAATACAATAAATATGTGCCACGTATTTATGATAAAGTATAAAATACTAAACATGCATTTCACTTACTTTTTTATTTATGAGCACTAAGCAATAATCACGTATGTAAATAATCTTTATTTGTACCCAATGGGTCAAATTTACATAACGATATTTGTCAATAATTCCAAGCCCACGTGAGATATCGCTGTATTTGGGTGCAACCAGTATCTTCGGAACTCAGGGAGTTACGAGTATTTCGTTGACCGTATTTCGTATCAGGATGCCGTGCTCGTGACGTTTTTAAAGCAGGTTTAGTGCATTAACCCTTTCAAATCAAAAAGGATTAATGCATCTCGAGTGTTGGGTGTTATTGGTGTCTCTAATTACGAGTACGTTTATGGTTCGGTTAGAGTTATGGTAATGTTCGGCAACCTTCGTCGAGACCAGGCTCCGGCGTTCTCTTGTCACTGATACTTACGACTCTGAGTTTAGGGTCTGTAGGGCGAGCCATTCGTTAGTCACGCCCGATGACGTGTACCTTGGACAAGACCAAAACTATTATTAGAAAGAGACGTCGTTGGCAATACTTTTTGTGAGGTTCTTGTCAGAAAGGCCGTGGTTTACTCAAACAGCATGTAATGTATTAGTTTCATAAACAGTTATGTTCCAGTCTCGATCGTGTGGAATATGAATATTAAGTCTCTGTGAGTATGGGAGAATTCTATCGTAAATTAAACGTAAAGACATTCTTGTAACATACGTGTCTTCTTTAAACTGGCCATTGCGGCAAAATGCATGAATTTCCGGACACAAACAAAGGCACTCGACACGCGAGGCATGCAGTACCGCGAACTCTTAAAGGGTAAAAAGAAAAGCCGTTTCGTGGTAAAAAGTAAGTTAGGGCGCAGCTTTGTTTGTGGATGGTGCGGGCTAAGTGTTTAGATAAGTGGCGTGGAGAGCGTTGCCCTGCGTTTGTTATCTCTCGGGGAGGACGGGGTCTGGACAAATGGAGCCTTCCTGTGTGGTCCGCTTTTTTGTGCTCTTTTTCCACATGTTCTCCATTCTATTATTAGCTTCTCTTACTCTACTTTGGTTTAGCTATCACTCTGCGTTTTATATCACGCTTTTATTAGGTCGACCATTAACTGTGCTATACTTAAATTGAATTCAAGTTCTTAGCTTTAATTTCTCCCACATTTAGTAATTTGAACTTCATGAAATTTTATTAGAAATGTTTGGTGATGACGCTAAAGGTCGGGGGTAACCTAAGAATGCCTAACAGTGATCCGTCCAATTTTAGATTCATTAGGTTCAATCTGGCAAGCTGTCATCTAATAAAATCGTATTTTGACTAATGTATGTAATATATGAAAACTATTTGGGTGATGTTTATTGAAACGTTGCATGGTAAGTAAGTAGGACAGGAATAATAAATACAGATAGTAAAAGTACAGGCAGTACGTAACGTATAACTTGCATGCACCCTATTCATTACAGTTATTTATAGGTGGCACTGTCAAAGCGAGGTTTGTATTTATTCGTACGGCGTCGGTTTGTTTATTTTTAACGCGGGTTGGGTTAAAATACGATGAAGCGATAAGCGTCCGGTGATCCGGTGCTGCCACCGAAATATCCTGCGCCGGCGCTGACTCCATCGAGTCCACCGATATTGTCTATGTCACTGTCACTGTTCCACTGAGTCTTGACGCGACCAAATATTACCAACTATAATTAGAACTTCATCATTACGCTCCCAGAATGCGTTCAACGAACTCTTCGCATTGTTTACGGAAAATAATTAAATCTTATGCAACATTCACTGTAGCTACACTTCGGTAAAGCACAGGGCCTTGGATGTGAATCTTTAAATTGATATTTTTCAATTAATTGTTAATATTTTTAAGCGACAGTAAAAACTGAAACCAGACCGAAACCAGGTGCAAATTGTTTATAATATTTATAAATACTACAATTAATCAATTTTCTAAAATATCTTTCATGTACCGACAATTTTCTTACAAGCATAGAAAATACAATGCAGACGTATGTATAACCTTGTATTGCTATTGTTAAGATGCAAACAAATAATATCGATAGCTGGTACTGGTGGTAGGTATAATCTGTATCGATATTAAACAAGTATCCAGCGGAACAAATCCACAGCTCGCTTCCGCAGCGCACGGAGACGACGAACGCAATCAATATCAAGTGAAACAATAGCCATCTCTTATTCAAAACGGAAACTATTACAGTCTCGTCATTGTGCGCCGGCCTCACCTCAACGACTAAATTATTCAAACGAAAAGTGGTTTGTTTACAAACTCAGAGATAAGTATCGGGAATAGTGGAGATAGATTGACTGTATTCTTGTATGTGTGTGTGACGATTATTGCCTCGACAGACGATGCTCGAAAGATTTACGTCTAAGTTCGTGACAGTAAAATGTTGGATAATCCTGGTTCATCCTTTGTTCCAAATATTACGTCAAACGCAGTCCAATAGATCGGTTGTCCCAGTCAAAACGAAACAATGGATGGAATAAGTATAAATTAACTGGGCGTATTGTTGTCTATGACATGCACTATTTGTTAATAATAACGATCAGTTATATTCTGAATTAAAAGTCATCTATGGTAATCTGTAGCACATCTTTAACAAAGCCGTACTTAAATCCCAGAACGCTAAGCAGTACTAGCTAGTTCCTACCAGTTCAAGTTAAATATTGTGTGCAAAAATGTAGGAACTAGAATGTCTTGCATAAGTAAGACATTAATCTTTATTGTAGAGAATTAGCCGGCTTACTGGGTCGGATTACATATAAGTTGCACGCTGCATAGTTAGCAGTTAAATTGATCGTCACATCAAAGGGCTGGCAGGAACTAAAACATCAGCCCGAGATAAAATATCTAACACTGCAATATATGTATAAGTTGACTGATAGATCGCTATGTTTATTGTTATTTACGAAGAAGACTATACTTATGATAAAATTATAATCTTTAGGAGCTCATACATACATACTTATCTCATAGACTCATCTGAGGGGTGATCATGGCCGCCTATGGTTGTAAGCAACGCCAAGTGCGGTTATAACAAACGCGTTGCTAGCCAAGAAGGAAGAGATAGTGCAGTACGCGCGGGGATAACAAAGCAATAAGGGAAGTAGCATATTTTTGTAAGAACCGGGGTCAATAATGGCTAACGGCCCCCAGTCACATCGACAGTCCACCGTTCTAGAACGAATGACAGAAGAATGCGGATGCTTAAAGGATGACAGAGAGAAGAAAATAAACAAATTATATGTATGATCTAACTAAATAAGAGATTTAATAACAGTAAGCGCACAACTCTAATCGTGACGTCACAAGGTAATTGATTCGTTTGAAGAGTCCAATTAAGGGCGAAGGAGCAAGATTCAGTTTAATGGAATGATTGTGTCGATATTATATATTAAAGTCGAAAGCAGATAATTGAATTTCCTGCAGCGGGCAGCGATGGGTTTGAAGTGAGCGCAGCTTGCGCGGCCTGCCCCTTTCATGGCGTGAGTACACCGTGCTAGTTTGATCGAGCGTTTCCTTTAATTATTCGTCCTATTAATAAGACTGCACGCGACTTCAAAACACTCCTCAGTCCTTCAGCCCGCCACTCTATGATAATGGGTTTATTTTAGAATATCACGTACGTGATCTAGTTTGTACGGGTTTGTCGACGTTAAACTAAATTTTCTTTATTGCTGTAGAAGGTTCGGAGACTTTTGCGTCATTGCTTGGAGATTACAGGTTTTGCATTTAAATTGTGTTATTAGATAGGGAACCTAAGTTTTAAAGTCCATTAATTTGGTCACCAATAAAGGTTAAATTATACCATATACAATTTACATGTGACTTACAGTAAGAGGACCAGTAACGGCTGCTGTCATCTGGTGGATGTCCTCAATAATCAGGAGTAGATGTGCAGCCGAGAGCGTCTTCTCCTATTTATTTAGAATATGACTGAAGAAAAATATTTCAAATTGGATAGTAGACTATTATATGACAATTTTATAAATTAGACGGAGAAAATATCTGTGTTTAATCCACAAGTCAAGGCTAAAACTACAAATACGCGGGTAGGTTGGAATCGAATAGTTTTTGAACTAATTAAATGAAAGATGGGATGCTAAAATGAGTTCGTTCGACGTATGTTTGTGTTTCCAGCGATAGCTAAAACGCTATTAACTAAGTTCGAGGTTTGTATGTGACTTTGATGTGTGAAGTGTGTTTGTCGTCCGGGCGGTATGGAAATCATTTTCCTGCTCCAACGAGCTTTCCAACTCCACTTGCCTAAATATTGACCATTATTCCTTACTACTAAAATGTGAACTGTCTCCTATGTAGTCGTAACTAATGATAGTTACACACCAAGTGCTATTTTTCATATGAAGATGAGATGACAAGACTTTTGAAATGTATGTAAGCTTGAAATATCGGCGTAACGATAAACAAATTATAAAATGAGTACCCGTTTGCATTTGAAGTTTTAAAAAAGTTCTTCATGAGATGATACATTTTCATATTCATAGCAAAACGGTTTTAATTAACACAGGTAACTGCACACTACACTATATTTGATATAATGTAATGAGGGTGAAAAAATAATTAAATAAATTGATTTGTTTTTTTCATTGGAATTATTAATTATTATTTAATGTTGTGATGGTACTTTGAGCAGAAAACTATATTTACATATATTTTAACCAGTATGGCTTTTATAATATAAATTGGATTGTGGTTTATCAATTCAAAATTTGAGAATAATAACTGATAGAGTTTTGCTGTTTTTATTTTTATATTGTCCTAAATCTCATTAAACTGCTGCAATGCAACTACTGACAAAGCCACAGTTTAAAAACATATAAAACATTGAATACCTGTCTTAATGTTAGTGCACATTACTGACATGTCTCCAGGCTGTACCCACTTATCCAGCTTGATGCATTACTGCACGACACGCAACCATGTTCACAGAACTTTAACCTTACTTATTACTAATCTATGTTTGTAATGGTGTAGCGGCCGATCGATGTATCTTTTACTGGCTACTGCCTTCGTTTCACCTAGGAAAAATCTTTTTTGAAGCCTGTTCAGACTGATACAAGATATATTTGATTGAACCTTCATAGAAGCATTGTACATAGAAACATTGTATAGAGCTTAGTTTACCAATTGGATACAAAGAATGAATGTTTGAAAATTCATCCCCAAATATGGCAAAAGTATATTCATTTCGATTAGCTTCTTGGAGATCCAGTATTAAGTATTCTTTTAATTGGATAGTTTCTTCCAGGACTTAGTTAAAATTTGTTTACGTATTTTATGAAGAGTCGAGGGAGGAAGACGCGGCATATAATAGTGACAACTGCCGTCCACACAATATCTATATAAGATGCGACAGGAACGTCGTCGGACAAAGGAAGCGGTAAATCAACCCGCTCCTTTCTTAACTGGCTTTCCAACAATGAAACATGTTTCTGATAGAAATAGCCGACAAACGAACAGATAATGGTAAGTGGTCTACATATTGGTAAGTGGTATTACCCACATACCTTACGTGGGGCATCGCTGTCGGTCAAGAAAGAAATGGCTCTCAAGAAACACTATGTGAAAATCAGGAGCTTCTTTAAACGACGAAGGTACCAGGCGTGGGTAGAAAAATACAAACTATATTGAAGGTAATGTTGCCATCATTGCAACCCACAACTGTCCCACCGCTGGGCAAGGCTCATGCCACAATGTGAGGGGTGGTATGACTGCAGATCGGTAGACTTCATACACTGTAATTTAGTGGTAATTTAAGTTAATCCAATAAGCTTAATTCAGCCAATAAGCGTTCAAACAGTCAGGCTATTATTGCTTATTAATATCAGTTTTATTACGATTCACTTTTGCATACCCTGTAGACCCTATCGCTTAATGTTAATATTGTTTCTTTTGCTCAAGAAAGCAGAAAGCGATCATTGGTTTTTGTTTGAATGTTAAAGTGCATGAACTCCGAGGAGGGGAGCTCCGATGCTATCTGCTTATTGTTGTGTGCTTTAACCGTCACACTTGCACACACATGCAATCTCACTAGGGTTGCCATAAAAAAATGTTTGACCCAAAAACTATAAAATTGAGGGTAATTTTATTAAAACAAAACATATTATTGCCTGACAAACACACACAGGGACAAGAATTTCTCAGTGTTATTTGTTCTTTATAGCTATTATCGAAGAAAGAATTTTAGTTCGATGTTTTTATTGAATTATCATGGTTTGATTTTCCAGAATGATAAAGTTCTTTGTTAAGATGGCCGCGGGTCACGAAGGTTAGGAATGTCTGTACCAATCGTAGACAGAATAGATAGACGATTATGTACACGAAAAATATAGCTTATGCGTCATACCTGTTTAGAAGTGAATCAGAATGTTATTTTTAGTCAATGTCTTGGGAGACATCTGTTCGAGCAATTTTCGTAAAAATATATTCTTAAGAGAAACTTATAAACTGTTGAAATATTTCATCTACGAATATGAAAAAAATCAATTTGAATGATAAACCTCTTGAGCGTTTCAAAAAGCAACAAAAAATATATTTGCTGTTTTCTCGTGGTAAAAATAATTTCTCTCTACGATGTCAATGTATAGAAATAAAAAAAAATGCTCTAAGTAACAGCATCCAAGCTTTAAATAGAGCCCAAAATCTGTTCTATAATTAGAAAAAAGTCGTAAATTGAACTACAAAAGGTGTTTGTGATATCTCAGTGCCGTATAGTTTTCAAGTTAGGATATAATAATACTTTTTATTCCATCGATATGTTAGGGTAGACATCGCAGCCCTAGCCGAGCGAAGTCTTGTTAGCACATTGTGTAGGAAATTACATGGTCTACAGGGGGGTATGGCGCCCATCGCCGTCTCCGTTATCGATCATTGCTCAAACCTGTCCAATTGCCGTCATTAGGCCCGTCAATAAATGATAATGTTTTCACTTGACCCACTCTAATTCGAAGGCCAAAGATGAATTCGATTCGTCTTGTGTACATACTCCATGATTTTGGATTTGCGTATTGTTTTTTATCATTAAAAATGTAAGAACTGCTTCACGGAATTCCTACTCCCAAGACTTCTTGTCATGATTCAAACAAAATAATATGTAGCAAAGTGACATATAATTATTTTTAATAATGATAGTAGTCTAGATGTAAATATCAACGAAGGGTTTAAGGAGATAACATTTATATTACAGAGAGACATTATTTCATTTTTTTATGTGTTCAGTTCACTCACGGCGTAACAAGTAGTTCAATAGCAGACTTGACTTAAGCTTTATATATTTGATTGTTACAGTATTGTTAATATTTTATGTAGGAGTTTATGCAAATACAACGAGCCTTAGTTTAATCAAAGATCAACAATCGGAAACAGAGTTTATTCTTTGTAGCTTTAGCGTAAAACACTTTATAAACTTGCGGTTTCCTTTAACTTTCTTCGACGAAATTTTGAAACATTTAAATATATTTCAGTTGGTGTTCGCTCCAGTTATTCGCGAATATCTATGAAATTTTATAAGTAAGAAAAACATTATGTTACATCTGGAATAATATTAATATTAAAGTCAATACCGACGAATTATCGGTTCCTATTTGCCCCTGAATTATTAAATAAGCTTGAGTTTCTGTTTTGGGACGTAACATTCGGCTGTAACTGTATTTTTCTTGCCGCAGTTAAAACGCGTGAAGCATAAAATATGATTTATGTCGGAATATATGGGTCTGCATATCCGCGTGTCTTATCTCAATAACCGTAGCTGTAGCACATACATTTGCATAGTGTCCTCGTTATCTTCGCATGCTTCCGAGGTTACATTTTGTATGTATCGTGGCGTTATAATGTCGTTCAAAATAACTACATAATAAGGGGTTATCTAGACGGTAAATGGAAACAGTTGTTGTGACATGAGTCCGAATAAAAAGGTAGAGGATGGCCAGCACACAGGAAGTAAAATTAAAATAGCGCTCGATAAAGTCAGGTGGGGTCGGGAGCTTGTCAGGCTTCCCATTTCGTATTTCTGTAGTCGTGCCATTTATTAACTATATGTTTTCTGGCTTCAGGCACTTTATTATTACTTTCGAGAGAGGCTTCCAGCAAGGGGCGGTGGAAAGTTGGGGTTGCAAGGTAAACAAGTGCCGCGGGTTTATTCACCGGCTAGTCAATCGAATCAATGTTTTTCTCATTGTAGTTGGATTCTTTTAACATATCGGGGTGATGACGTTCGCAAGCAGTTATTTCAGGTTAAATAGATTGCTTGTTGTGTCTAGTGGCGGTTCACGTTCGCAGCGTGCACAGAGGTCAGCGCATTGCAGCTCAATTTCTGTAGCGTCTACAGGCATCTGTTGCCAATTTGTCATCTATGTACACTCGTATGGAACACATTCTGTATACGTCTCTAGTGATCGAGACCGCTATGATCAGAGTCCAGTCGAAGATGTGTACGACTTGACTAGTTGAATGGTTGTTGAGATCAATACCAGTTTAGATCGTTGTTGCGATGTTTGGTCGTAGTGGCTGCGCCGCTGGACGCGGCGGCTCCGTCACAAGACACATCATTTACGAGCGCGGCTTTAATATTATCTATCTTATCTCGCTGCTATTCAACGTTCTTTCTAATCACATTTGTGCATCGACTCATTCATTGCAGATTTATTGAATGGAACGTCTTTTAATTTATTTCTATTTTACCTTTTATTTGGTTTAAAGAAACCTGTAATGTTAGAAGAGTAATTAAATGTGATACGAATGTAATAATGTGTCGATGGTGAAATTGGTGCTATTGACTAACAAAAAGCTTAAAATTTAAAAGCTCCAGCGTTACAAAAGAAGAACATGAGTAAGATGCGTTAATGTGTTTTTTACTCACCTAGGATCTACGAAGGGTTCGGCGTAGATGTTCCTGACGGGCTGTCGGCGCGGCAGCGGGGGCGGCACGGGGCTGAACCCTTCCATCACCTCGTCCCGCTCGCTGTACTTCAGCGATTTCATCGTCATCGTGACCACTCTCAAACTTCAGTCCACTGCACAGTTATATTTCAATCTCGGAACCCAACATTTCACTTGAATTTTTTAACACTCACATCTTTCGAATTTGATTACAGTTCATTAGAGTTCAAAGGATTCACGGTAGACATAGCGCGAGATTTCCGTACGCGAACTGAACTGAAAATTGCTAAATGAATACGATACGATCGACGCGCGTCTCGTGCGCGTGTGTCGCTCGGGTACGCAGCCTGCCCCCTCGGCCAAGCGAGCCCGACTGCCGCCTGCCGTGTCGGCTAGGGCTCCGGGCCCGACCCTCTCGCTTTTTGTAGTTTTTGCTCCGAGGTGCCATAAAAGCTCGCCGAGTTATTAGATGATCGAACAAAAAATGCGGCCCATACGAAAGACGGCATATTGTAAGTAATGGAGTTTACGCAACCGAATGAACAGCCCGATCGGCTCGGCCGTGTCCCACGTCAGGATGTGGTTACGTTACAAAGAGTGGTCTTTGTCAGATGTGTGAACAAAATATGCTTTTATAAATTAATATTATAAATAAGTGTTTGAAGATTTTGCCGTTGGATGATTTATGTGAAATTTTACAAGGGTGTTCGCAATCGTCTATGCTACTATTATAAAGTGGAAAGATTTGATTGTTTGTTTGTTTGAGGCGAATTGGCTCTGAAAGTATTGAACCGATTTGAAAAAATCTTTCTTCATTTATTAACATTCTTGCGGATGGACTTATTATGGGTAGATGGATGATAATAAGGATGGATTACATTTTCAGGACTTTTTTCTATTTTACAATATATTGTACAGAGATACGGACAGGTGTGACAATTCGGACGGTGGACGTAATAGTGAGGATTTATTATAATTGTCGTAAGATTTTCGTGGTATTGTGAATATAATTAAATCACGCGCAGCATTGTCCCCAGTGGTGCCAGAGCGGCGGCTGGCTGATCTCAGCGCTTTGCATGTCAAACAACCGGCCTCACATTGTTCCTCACACGCGGCGCGCACCCGGTACCCTTCAACGATAACAATTGTTTGTTTTTCAAACTCGTTGCCCTAACTCAAATATTATTTACACTTGCAGAATCGTATAACACAACTGTGATTTACAATGTTTGTTAATTTAGAGGCCGCTCCGAGTCTGCGGCTGCAGAAAGTTCTCACATAAGAATACAGTGATTCCGAGTGCGCGTACTCCAATAAAAAGGGTTGCGGTAAAATTATGTAAAAACCTGTCCTATGGGCCCGAATTATCCCGCAAGGATAAGGAATAAGAATATAAAAGAGGCTTAGAGTTTTCCATACGGATTTAGAAGAAGCAACGAACGCAAGATTTACATACGTATACATGCGGGTAAACATGCTGGAGCCGAATGTCTGGGTACCTGTATAATAAATTGATTTAAGCGCCTCCTGACAGCTTTAAGTATGTTTTGACAAACATTAGGGAATTTAAAACTCCGGCACGGAACTTGTACTTCTAAACCGGGCTTCGAGAAGTCGAAAGTGACTTTTGGCAAATTGCTACGACGTTTATTTTACGAGTATGTACCTACTCCGAGTGACACTCGTCGCTTGCGAACATCGGCAACTTCTTTTGTACGAAGAAGATATTTCTACTTTAAATTCCATCAACATTCGTTTTCAAATGAAATTACTGAGCGGAGTCTAAGGACTGATATATTGCAAATTTGCGTTTCTACCGATAATACGTTAAAAAGGTATGATACAAATGAATGCAGTAATCTCCACCGCACGGAGCATGGTGATGTAAACCCCTCGTTAGGGACTGTTTATTGCAAAACGTTGGAGAAATGGAAGGATTTAGTGCGGCGAAATTAAATTACTGTCACTTAGTTGAGATGCCGGCTGGGGAATGGGCGGCGATTTGGCACATTTATTGGGAAGTAGATCATGGGCTCCCGTCGTCCACGGGCGAGCGATATCGATGTGGAACAGACAGCGTCAGGTACAGACGGCAGGTTGTTGCTGGTTGTAATTGAAGTATATGCTTAACTGCGCTCAACAGTACTTACTAATAAACAAATCGTGAGTACTAGTAATAGTAAAGTTTAAAAACATCTAAAACCTCACTCACAAGATAATATTGCGCGTAGTGTAAAGTGACTCATTGTAAGATACTCTGCAGGAGAAAGGTGCCATTACGTTGAGTTACAAACCAATTATTATAATGAATTCGCATAAATCATATCCAGATCTGTTTAGTCTTCAATCAATTGCCAACTAGACAAGTACAACGTACAGTTAGACTGGAGCAATAGTTGTCTGCGCATATAAGGTAACGAGGAAGCAGCCAGATGGTTCCCAGGGAGACTGATGCATGTCTGACCGGCTTGTGCGAGTCGGCCGCCATGTTCTTGCACTTGAACCTACTGGTTTTATAGACAACGCGCTCCGTACTCAACGTATCTGTTGCTTGAGTTGAGACAAATCTGTGCTCTGTTTGCGTTTCCAACGCTCCTGTACAATGAATGGTAATTTCGTTTGATTAGGAAAAATGGCGCTTGTGAAGCGTTTTCGATTCCAGACAAAAGACTTGTATACCAGTAAATAGTGCTTGATACGTAAGAATATTAATTACAAACCGTTGCGTTTTTAATGATGCGCCTCCTCCCGGAATGTAAGATGGTTTTCTGGCATATTTAGTAAAGGAATTATTTTTTGTTTGTGTGCATTTGTGTATATCTAACATGCAAATTTGCGAGCGTGCATGTGTAAGTAATATGGAACTGAATTTAAAATACGAACAGTGTGACTCGTAAAATAAAGCACGCACATAATTTATTCGTGGTACGTTTTAATTTCCCCACCAAACAACTTTTAGTGGACGTGAGAATTAATGTGTGGCGCTGAGACAAATGTATTAATAGTAAAAATAACTCGGATCCATTCAGTACGATATAATACGTTGTAATTAACGATCCATTGTCTATATTATGATCCCGAGTCACTCTCAGACTCACACTCTCACAAGTGTTCCTCTCACAGACAAAGAGGAACTATGACTTTTTAAGAGATATATTTACCTAGTGTTTTTTTAAGATTCAAAAAATTGTCAAATCGACTTTTTGATGGATTTATAACAGAATAAATTAATCTATAGTAACTACATTTCTTTGGATTTTGGAGTTTCTTTATAGTTTCCCTGGGTGAACACTTGTTATCTAGTAAGCCACTCCTCGTTGGTAGTACCACAAGAAATCACGATTTTTCCATTGTCAGTGACAGTGACCATCTAGACAAGAGGGTACACGAGACAGAGCTTGTACGCCATGGTACGAATACGTACAACATACTTATCTTTGAAAACTAGCCCTGGCACCCGAAACCAACGTGACTTTTATGCAACAGAAGTTTTAAATGTACATATATCAAGCTGTATAGTAACGAAGTAAACTACAGAAAATGAATTTAGTTCCCTATTGTTCGTAGTATCTGCTTGGCTTACAGTTTAAAGTTTATAAATGGTAATATGATTCGTGTACAGTACAGTACAGTGTACAGTACAGACGCATCTTGTGCACAATTAATCTTCCCTCTGACCTAAATACATTTCGACATCCGTCGACCTGAACTAATAGAAAAAACTCAACTATTTTAATTAGCCTAAAAGTTTAGAGTTCCATCACAAAAAAATCTCGATGAATTAGTTCACACTTGACATGTGCGAGCTTCACAAACGCCTCGTCTAGAGATATACTTTTTAGGGTTGGTACAATAATGAATTAAACAAGTAAAACCCTCAGGTAATATAATAATATAAATAAATGCTCAACCATATCTGCTCTATATTTCCCTGTGACTATACGTCGGCGTTGTACACAACTCCCCTCTCTTTACCTCCCTTTTCTCCACCCCCCACAGTCTATACCCCATGTAATGCACGAAACTGTACCAAGTTTCATCAAAATCAATTCAGTAGTTTAGGTGTGCAAAGGAAAGAGATAGATAGATATACAGATTTACTTTCGCATTTATAATATTAGTTAAGGTTAATATTCCCAAACGATACCTACTAATCCTATAAAATATCTCTCACATCGAAAGTGAACAGTGAAATATAGTAGGAGTATTTTCATTACTTTTAATTGTGGCTGTTTCAACAGTAATGTTGCTCCAAAGTACTTTACCAAAATTTGTCTGTTAAAGGGAAGTTGGAGATATACTTTAACGCAAAAATATTAGCCAAGTCACAAAATTCGTTAAGTTAATGAAAAACTAATATTGTGAACGAAAACAGATTTTAATTAATGTTCGAAATTCCGCCGAACAAACACGTCCCAAAGTCTATAAATTTGGGTTAATTTTGTTCGTCGGTATGTTTTTCTAGTTCGTTATTTTAACTGTAAAGTCGATGCAGCCCTAGGTGGTTGAGTTGGTGTGGAGCACGGTGCAGTGTAAGTAAAGGCCGTCGTGTGTGTGCGTGAAGCACGTTTCATAAAATAAAAGACGATATTGATTCGTGACGAGCTACGAGCGGCTCGAGCGGCTGTGAGAAACGATAGTTGCTGCTCAACAGACGCCCCGAGGATAAGGTACTTCCAACAAAAGTGTTTTGAGTCAGCAATGAAAAATTAAGTAGGTGAAAAACAATTTAATTGGGAACGCTTTGTTGGGACTCGGAGATCTTTTACATAATGGAACCGTGCCGATTCTGGAGATTCGGTGCAAAATACCAATCATTATTTATAAAGGGAGTCCTTTAATTAAAAGGAAAGTGGAACGGTCGATGCAGCCCGAAACAAACTGGGACACTTGTTCACACAATTAAATTGGAGTGTATTATAGTGTGGGTGGGGAATTAAGGAGTGAAGGAGAGGCCAGAGAACATGAAGCACTTTATTCGTAGTTTAGCAGCGGCCGAGGCTGCCGGCCGCAGGACTCCATATTCTCGACGGGTAATTACACGCGCTCGTTTAGCTCGGCTCCCGAGCCTCCACTCTAACATTTCATGCCTCATTTTGTAGTGTGATTTGATGCATGGTATTAACATAATTATCATGGCAGATTCACATGCGAGCCCACTTCATTCGCATGTTGAATTATCTGGAATAGGTCTCAACCCTTTAATGGCGGATTACTCAGCACTCCTTTCGACTGAGGTTTAGAGCATACTCTATGGAGTGAGAAATGGTACTGGGGTTAGTGGCTAACATTAGTGCCAGTAATTATTATGTCATCTGTAGGCCTCCGACAAAGTTTGACGACTACAATTTGACGACAGCAATCGCGACTGACTTGCTTGCTTTACGTTATCTTATAAACATGGAAGCACTCGTAAAATATTTGGTTATTAGTGACCCTTTAATGAAATAGAACGATTGAATTTTATGTCTAGCCTATTAGTCCGTGAATTACTGTAATGATAAGCTGATTTTATTAGGATTTAAGGATTATTGGCGCATTGAAATAGGTACTTTGAGGCAGTAGGTCATGAAACTTACTAAGAAGAAACCCTCTTTAACTTTGCAACTCAAGAGTACGGGGAGTTGCACAATGTAACAAAGCAAAAAAGAAATTGTATTCCACGACGCCGTCTGTTTGTTCTGTAAGACTGTAAATAGTCTTCATAACTACTCTTTTGAGTAAAGACCCATTTTTGATATTTTAAAAGTGACAAGTTAGAATAGTAACAATTATGAAATATTAGTAGGTATCGCGAAATTGATTTATTTCTAATAATAACTCCTATACCGCTATTTCGCCTCATCTTATTTCTTATTGAAATACATGAGGTACTTTTATATTCTAAAAAGCCTCGGCGTCCTATGCCCCGATTACATTGTATGCAAGGTATTTAGCTCAATAAGCCTCTTAAATCAGGCGTTGCCTAATGTGACCCAAATACGAGCTCGCTTGTGTCTATATTGATTGGTGCCAAATTCTATGCCAATCGGGAATCTGAAAACGAGCTTCCGTGTTACAAAGAAAAAATATGTTTCAGTATAACATAAACTTGACTTCGCTAAGTTAATAACTTCATTTAAATTATCTCCTCTCCCTGGTACTAAATACGCTTTTCTATAAAATATCACTCATTTCACTTCAATACCTTTTGCGGCAATACCTTTTAAAAGAATCAATAAAAATCATTGATCAATTTCAAAGATTAAAATCCATGTTTCGGATTCTAAGGGTTCTTATACATGAGTAGCTTGTACAATGAAGCTTTTTTGATATCTATAGGTTTAACTAAACACATATCTTTATCACCTGTATAAAGTTAATTTAAGAATCTAGGTTAAAACAGATTTCAAATGTTTTGTTCAGACCTTCTGTCGAAACTTCACAGATAGTAAATCTCTTCTCAATTGCCTTTTAATTTGCGAATAAATGCGGTGTCAGTCAATGTAAATATAGTTCTGATGTTACGTTTGAACATTTTTATAAGATGAGATCAAAGTGCTTTGGAACTATATTAGAGTCGACAGAAGCGGACGTTCCTATTCCAAGAGTGGAGGGGCCGGCGGCGGTGAGACGCGCTCTTCATTTTGAAACAAATGTTTTCGCAAAATGCACCCAAAAGTTTTAAAATTCTCTCTTTCGGTATTTATTTCTGTATTCGCTTCGTTTTGTTCGGAACACAGTGCCACGTCTACACGTTTCATTATCATTGTAAAAAGGAAAAGTTAAACAATGTTGCAAACAAAAATATTTTTATGTTCAAGGCACTTTCGCCAGGGTTTTAAATGCCATTAAGTTTAGTTTAAATTAAAACAAATGATAGGGACCTTTAATAAATCAGGTGCAGATAATGGTCCCAAAATGAACTGGATAACAATAAATAATAGTGTCACGTCAGATCGTTGTACGCTTCGTGTCATTAATGATTATAATGGTTCGGGAATTGTTTCTAGTGCGTAATGGCGGGAAGGTAGGGGCGGGCCCGGAAATTGTCCTCTTGTCGGGCCGACGCCGCATTAGCCGACGGTGAGCGACGGTCGCCGACAATGTGTGCGTGCCGATTCATTTGTGACACGTGACAATACCTTCGCCTATCAACACTAACTACCTGACTGTTAGTGTCTTCGTTGACTAAACATAATTAACAACAAAAACACTATTATTTCAAACATTAATTAAATATATTAGATTTTTAATTAGATGTAGGACCCTGAGTCGATAACTTAGTGACACGTGATTTCTTTACGGTACTCACCGCTAAGTTTAGTTTAAGAGTCTGTTCTTTGTTTCTTTCTGGGCTATCTACGTTAAGAATTTCAGTATTATTAATAAGTTGTAAAGACTGAATACATTTTTAGTAACTTTAACCTTTTATCTTTAATTACTATGTACGATATCTGTCAGTGTCGATACATTTGTAACAAGTGATTTCTTTTGTTGGAATTTGTAACTATCGTCATTACCTCTTTGATAGAGTTAAACTATATAATAGTATTAAGTTTTTCTAGAAATGACACATGACTGCTATTATATATGGTTTGTGTCTATTTGACAACAATTTATGACTTTGTCAAATAGCAAATATTTAAGGTTAATTACTTCATGTAGTGGAATGATATTGAATTCCATTGATACGGCCGTCTATGTTTCAGTAATGAACCATATGAATTAGAATCAATCACTTTTTAACGGCACAACTAACAAAAGTTATTAGTTTTCCACAAACAAACGAGCAAGCAGTCAATCTACCGTAATGACAGGCTTTCAATACGCATGTATACCAGATAGTATGGAATCGTTGGTAGGATGTTTTAGCGTGTGAACAGAACCGGATGGGCTGGTATCTTCATCATGTGTCACGGCAACGGTCTTAGCGGCCATTAATGATCGACGAATTTTCCAGCAATTTAGTCTAAGTACATAATTGCGACAACAAGTCGAACCTAATCGTTGGCGGGTCCGAGTTCAAGATCCCGTTAATATATAGCACTGACGAGGTTTTGGATTATGGACGGCCGGCTTACAACTTCCAACATTATTCATTTATCAGAATTTCTACATCGTAGTACCGTACTATTACAGGCGCTCTTGATTTTGATAATGGCACATTAGTTATTTTGTATGTCCATAATTTGGTTCACCAAAGATTTACTTGCCAGGAAAGAAGAAATAAAAAAAGTTCGTGTAACTCAATTGATATTGACATATACTGGGCTATGGAACACCATTATTACTCGTAAGTGAACAGAACCAGTAATAATACTATAAATAATTCAACGTTGGAGCCATATTGTCTGTGAATTATTGCCATTATTTTTGGCATTGACGCATTATCAGCTACTCCTAAATGGTACGACCCTGTGGTTACAAATCATAGAAAACAACGATGAGAGAATCAGTGTGTATAGCTTCTAAATCCCTCAGTACAAGATTTAAGTTAATTCCTTTTAAATTTTGCTTTAATTGTTGTTAGTGAATTTTGCAAGCTGAATGAAAACAACTTTCTTCTGTTCTAAGAAGGAAAAATCACATATTGCTGTGAATGTGATAGTGTATTTTTAAAATAATTACGTATCATTTACATTTAGAATTGATTCGGATGGGAACTCCTCAAGAGTCTACTGCACCAATAGCAGCTATTATATGAATTTATATAAAAAAGTTTATTTAAAAACGTGTTATATTATTATCATACATCAAATAAAATCCTGACAATTTAATGAGCTTCAAAACATGAAGATCTAACACAGATACCATATTTTACTGCTTTGAAAATAGCGGACATGCCGGTCGATTTCTTGGTACAATATTATTTCTAATAGATATAATTTGTATGTCGTCTTTCCATTGCTGACGAAGGATGTGTGACTGGTTTTACCGGCTGTTGGCAAAACCTTAAGCATCTTTAACTAATTGCCTTGTAATGTTTTATATTTATTATATTTTATTTTTTAGAATAAAATGAACTCTTGAAATTCTTTCTGATTAACGTACGACGTCTAAAGTTCTCTGGATCTGTTCAGAAACGATGTTATAGATGTCTAAAGACCGTTTAAGAAAAGTATTAAATTTTGTTACAAATATTACATTATTTTGTTCTATTTTTAGGTAACACACTGTAAGAGTATGTAGTGTGACATCATAAAGTCATGTAAAAGCTTTTTTGTTATTTAATAACATCTAACAAAGACCACCGTAGGTTATATCATGCCATATAATACGATTGGACGTGGTAATAACTTATATCCGAACCGAGGAATAAAGAAGGTGGTTGTACGAACACATGCAAAGATGTCTGTGTAGTATACAAACATAAAAGCGGAAAATGGTAAAACAAATGAGACATAAACAGAAGAAAATATACTGGTAAAGTGATACTGAATAACAGATACAGCATCCATATCTAGTTTAATATGTGCCATTTTGTTCTCCTTACCGCGTTCTATTATTGGCCCAAATAAAGCGAATAAGCAAAGATATTAATTCAATCTAAAACTAACAATGATTTAGTCTTATTGAGATAATTGAACAGAGAAATAAAAGATGGCAACGATTTGTTAATGATGAAATGTACGAAACGGATGGTTAGTATTGAGATGTGGGCCGGTCCGTGGTGTCATTCGGGCACTTCCACTTTAGAAAAGCAAAGATTTTGATTGCTTGTCAACTTTGCTAAACATAATAATTAATCTGTAACAAACTGTTACAGATGTAATATGATAGCCAGCATCAAAATTCACATTTCAGTAAAGTCGATGTAAAGATATGATTTCAGTTCGTTGCAGCTCTGTATTTTGCATGTTTGTAACAAATTATAATCTCGTACTATTTTCAACTCTACGAGCTCTTACCTAATAATGTTTATTCATAGGAGTTTCATGTAAATATAGAAGCAACTCACAACATTTCATGCCACCGTAGTCCGTAAGTCACGGTGTTCACGAGTCAGCCGTGTACGAGGCATGTTATTACTAAAACACATTTTAGGAAAACAATAAACACCGAAAACAATAAAAAACAAATTAAAGTCGGACACACGATTAGGGAGTATTGCAGCCGGAGGATATTGGTGGCTGTCACGCTATCGGGGCCGTGGCTACCTGCCAGAGAGACGGGAGTCGGCGAGAGTCGCTCGCGGTCGGAGGGCGCAGGTCGAGCGAGGTATCGGTCAGTGACCGGGCGGACCGAGCAGCTCGAGCACTAGCGAGGACCTCTCGCCGGCGGAGGTGTCGTGGAGTGACCGGGCGAGGGACGGAGACGCGCGCGGACCGAGCGCCCTCCGCAGGCGATTTGACGCCCTCCGCACGACGCCGCTGCGCGCGCACTCCTCCACCAGATAATGCCGCCCTATCCCATGTCGACCTATCGAGTTATCCGCCGTGGGTGGCTATCGCGATTAACCCTGTCAGTTTCTATGCTAGACGCTGGCAGCTTAAGTTCTCCATGAATGTTATGTTGTCTGTTCTTCGGGGAATGATCGGATTGAAATATGATCTTCGTTGAGTTATTAAATTTGTGAGTGGGTTGTTTGATATTGGTTTATGTTTGTAACGGTAGCGGCCGATTGATCGGTTCATTAGCACGACTCGACCGCTTGTGTTTACGTTTTATAATAAAACTTTTAATCGACATAGGACATCCCTAAGCAGATTATAATTGGAGCATGCGTGGTGCGAGGGTTGTGGTGGTGGGTGGCGGCGCACCCCCACGCGGGGGTGGGGGCGCGTCACCCACGACGGTAGCGACTCTACGACCGACGTGATCTTGACACCGCGTATGCAAAGCCTATGATGCTCCAATTTTGTACAAAAATTACGTCTATGCTAATTGTGCACTACGACGCACACACGACTAGTACATGTATATATATACAAGCAGTTAATTTGTCAATTCTCTTTAATTTCCCGGGTTTTAAATTTTTGTCAAATCCTATAAATAAAGCACAAAATCTTGTCTAAAAAATTAAGCAAAATTTTGTCAGTTTTGAGAGTTGCCAGTTTTGAAGTGAGTATTATTAACCATGGTCTATGCATATCAACTTGCAGAACTACATACAATAATTAATAATGAAGTTAAAATAAAATCTGAAATAATTGCATTAGAGTCACCTATAACTACGACAGAGTACAGAAGCGTTGAGAATATTCATATTATAAATTGTTTCATGAAAATGGTTCAATTATTTCATGTGTTGGTATTTATTAATCGTAAGGTTGTATTAAATAAAAAATCCTTTCGTAGAAAATTTTACTCATAGTATATATATAAGTTATTAATTTTAGTTAATATTGTTTGGAAGGGCTAGAGTTCCAGTTGGCCCAAAATCCGATCTCACTAAAGTCCAATCTTGAATACGGGCCTCTGTTTAGCCTATTCCACTACATTTCTCCTGTTAGTGGCCAATTACTGTGTCGGAAGTTTTTAATTCACGGCAACCTCCAACGAAACCTAAGGAGTGGTATCTGATAAAATTCGCACCACCGCACTTTCCGCGCCTATTATATTATGTAGCCCACTTCACCCGATCACTCACAACACACACGAAACGCTTTGCTATGAGAGCATCCTCGATTCTTGAACGCAGCCTCAAACTGCTCTTTAATTTCCAGCTACGGAGGTTGCATTATTGTTGTAGCATATTTCATGTTGTGCCGCTTACCTGTACGAGGTTTGTACATGAAGAGCAAACGAAATACTTCCTTTACTCCGTCCAGAGGTTTAAAGTGAAACGCTGCTAAACGAAATCGCTTTATCTGGCCATAAACAGAATATAAGATTAATAAAACGTGAAGATTCGAGAAGGAGAGAACGACGTGGGCTTTGGGCGATCCACAGCAAAGCGAGCATACGAACACAGGCAGGATACAAAATCCTTGGCGCGTGACTTTCTTTAACGCTCCATTGACTTTCAAATATGTTGCACCAGCCAATCATGAACGATATACGGACATCGTAAACTTGTGTTAGCAGCACCCTCTGTGTGTTACGAGTGTCTTCACATTACGATATATTTTTTGGTAATTCTTGTACTGATTGTTATCGGGCTTTCAATATGAATAGACCATTCAGTATATCACGAGTATGTCATTATATAATAAGAATTGATAGATTTTTTTTTATTTTTTTTTATTTTATATTTATTTGTTGGTTTATGCTACTAATGGATGAATGGGATGGATGGTATGGATGAATACATGAATGGATGGATGAATCGTAAAACTGAACGGATATAAATGAAATTTGGCACCGAGATTGAATCCAAATAGTGGGTCTGAAGTAACACTCAGGGTATTTTTATAAATTATACACGCGTGCGAAGCCGCGGGCGGTGAATAGTTAGTAATATGAATATTGTGGATTTTTAGTATGACTGTGCTTCAATGTGTTGTAATATCTCACAGAGAAAATTAAATTATGTTCCTTCTAATGATTACCAAAAAGTCTATTTCACAAAAAAGGATCCAGTTAAGAAGTTTCCACGAAATCTAATTCACATAGAATTGAACAAAGTGGCATAACGAGTTTATGAGGTTTATTTGCTTAGTTCCTCCACCGCAAATACATTTGTGATATTAAATTCATTTTGATATTTATGGTGAAGTTAGCGAACTCGGTAGGGTTTCCCCCCGCCCCGCCGCCGCCCCTCGCCGCCCCGCTGCCCCGCTGCCCCGCTGCGGGGTAAAGGGTTTTGTTTTCTTTATAAACAAGCGTGAAGGTGCTGTTAACGACTCCACGAACAAATAAGAAATTCGATCTTCCATTACGCATACAAATGGCTCCCCTATCCGGTGCCTTATAACCCTGGAAGTGTTGTCTTCTTTCCAATCTGATAGCTTCTCCCTACAATTCACATCTATTCACTTCACTCATCAATTTTACAAAAAAAGTATTAGTTCAAATTAATGAAGCGTAAATATAAGGAATTTTTGCATTAAATTTCAAGACAAACTTCTATAACGGTTGAATCATTAAAATTAAATTTTAAACAGACTTAAGTCTTATTATTCAAACGACGTCCTGCCGCTTGAATTACATTTGCTCTTAATTCCTTTAATTTGTTTATGTCGCTAAATATAGTGAACAGAACCGGCGTCTAAGCACTGTAATTAGAGTCGCCTTCCTCGTTTTACTCCTTTCGGATCGAATTATAGCGCAGCTTGTGCCATCACAATTGGATCACCAGAAAAAATGCTGATAAAAATAAAATAAAGGAATAATCGTTAGTCTCAGTATTTGTATCGAAGGGCATGACGTCGCACAAACGCCGGCCATGAATGTTGTCTGTCACCGCGGTCGACGGCCGCACCACCGGCGCCGGCCGCCGCCACACCGAACAAATGGACTCAGCTTCATATTGAAAAATCATTTTGTTCCTATAATATTTATCATCCGCTTGTAATTCACTTGTCACACAGAAAAACGTTCTTGTTGTTCAAAAGTGAGATTGTTTCGAGGCAATTAAATGTTTGTTTCAATATTTATGTTCGGCCGATGGAGCATTCAAATGATTTATTAATTTTAATGAAATTACTATATAAATCACTTTTTGCCGTAACTTTGGATGTGTTTTTTGATTACTAGCAATCCGTATATCTACATTAGCTGTATTTTAATGTTGTTAAATATGATACAGGACAGCAAGTGGTCAGTGGAGCAGCGACGCATGTTTTACGATTGTTACTTAGCACTGAGTACTAGTGGTAGTGTGGCGAGTCTTAGAAATGTAGACAATAGTTAAGACTCTTATGTATGGATTCTTAACTGACCGTGGTTTTGTAACTGAGAAATTTAATTCTGTTATGAAAGAAAATATTAAGTACTGTTTAAGGACTTTATGTTAAAGTATTTTTAATAAGTTTGTTTCGTTGGTTTTTGTACATTCTTTTATTTAGATTTGAGTCATCGTTTAAAGGGACTTAGATTTTGTGAACGGCGACAGCTCCGCGCCGCATCGATGCATTTCCCGTGTTGCGGGATCGCCTGTATCTGTCTTGAGATTCGAGGCTATTTTGCTTCACGCACTCTTCCTCCGTTGCGGCGGAGCACGCTCGTTCGGAAAATCACAGACCTTCCAATACCGAACATACTTAACAATAATATATTCATAGTTTATTACTTTCATTTACTTTGACAGATTTTAAGATAATCGCACTCAAGACACAAATTAAAAAAAAGTTCATGCTCTGCTACTTTGCTAAGCTACCACAGTAACATTTTGGAGTGTATATAATTTCTGTATATGATAACATATATGTACATTTTATGTTATTATTTTTCTATCACCTTCTATTTTCTTTATAGTCTATTTATTACTTTCTTATTTCTATTTTGTTCTTTGTTGCACCGCATTTTTAGTTCTCCGCACATTTCCAAGGTGTTGGCTGTTAGAGATTGCTGATTAACATCAAGCCCACCTGTTGTAACACAATATTTTGTTAGAATTATTAAGTGTAAATAAAATGATAAAAATAAAATAATAAGCTATTCGGAAATAAACTTTTTTTTAAGATTTCTGGAAACTTGCAATTTGCAGTAATTGAAGCGGAATATGACGGTGAAGTGATAGGAGCTAGGCGTGTTGTTCGCGTTGAAGGTAATTGTAGCAGTTGAACGATCCACGCGCTAATCCGATGCCTCGCAGATGTCACCGCGCCGCAGCTCAAGGAAGATATAGTGAAATTGGGGATTTAATAAATTGGTCACAGGATCGAATGAGGCTTAGGTTACGAATGAAATAAGCGTACGTTGGCGTACGATTTATGAGTGAACCGACTATTGTGCCGACACTGATTACCTTTTATGGAGATTTGGCGTCCTAACACGGCGCGCCCCGTGTGCCCCGTTCACGTACCGACGGCTTGTATGGACGTAAAACTTTTATGCTCCAACCGCGTTTTACAGCAGGCCTTTTATTATTTAGTGAAAGGAGCGACGGTGATGTCATAAATCTCCGCTCCTGCGTGAACTTTCGCCTCTTATCTCAGCAAAGAAATTATGGAACTTTCTGGCTTCTTCTAGACAAAGTCTTTGGCTTTTGGATTTACAGGTCAGTGAAGACTTTAAAAATATTGCCATGTGCCATGATATCAGCAATAACTGGGGTAAACGTCATCAAATATTATTTGCACAGCAACGACGCTAGACGAGGACGAACGTAATATAAGGTCGTCATATTGTGGACAAAATAGTAACATTTCGTTTTAAAAAAAAAAGTTCGTCGTCTTAAGAAACACTAATCTCATCCAGGTCTTAAAATATCTATGGTCCATCAATTATCCCGAGTGGAGAAATATAAAAGTCCGGAAAATATATCCGTAAAGTGAAGCTGGCGTGTGTGTGTGTGTGACGGTTGTGTTTCATCTATTATTGTACGCAACTACGGGTAATCACCCTTAGTACTTTTGATATGCAGTTCAGGTAATTTTGATCACTTGGATTATTTCATAATACATATACAATCTTTTTGTTCATTATGCCGACAAACTGGCAAACTGGTATATATACATATAATTGTAGAACTTTTGTTAAATAAATAAAGACACAATAATACATACACAAGTTAGATTAGGTGATAGGTCTTTGCGTGTGGATATGTTATATGTACTATCAATATGGTTCAATTGTATCAATATTGTTTGTTAATGTTATTTCATGATAGGAGAATTATAAAAATAGAGTATATAATGAAAATGGGACTAAGGATCCTCAAGAAATGTGTGCTCCGGCGTCGAGTCACACTGTGATCGGACATGAAGCGGACGAAGAAAAGATAAGTGCCAGCTATTTGTCAGCGTGTCTTGGTCCCTTCACTGCGAAAGTGGATTGTGTTAAGTCTTATATTGGTCTTCACTCTATTCTAAATACAATTTATAGAGGATTCAAGCCCAGCTGATATTAGTCTGGGGCTTCAGTAAGACCAAATGTCAGCCGATGCCAATAATATGGCAGTTGTTGGAAAATAAATGGTGTTACAATAAATGTTTGCATACAGCGTGTAAGCGCTATCTTACTTGCCAAACTTTTTGGTATTATTGGTCCGGCTTCTTTACAGTTCGACTACAAAATTGATCATGATTGTAATGTAAGCATTTGAAGCTGTTCAGTGTTATAATTTCCACGAGTATACCATGAGTGATATTGACGGGAACTTTATAGTTTAGTTCAAATAAAATATGGCATAGAAAGTGCCGGCAAGCATAATTATACGAGCCACTCGAAGCATGTTTATAGTAAGCGACAACTTAGTTTCGTTCAATGACCTACTTACCGCGTTTTTAACTTAATATTCGTCAACTTCCTCACATAAATATAAATGTGGTTTTAGATGAGTTTTGAATGAGGCAACCTTTTACGGTTTCATTAATTTCGCTACTGATTTTATTCTGGGTTAAACTTGTGGCTTAACTGGGTTACCTTAGGAGCCATTCGGATTTTGGATAAAGATAGTGAACAGTATACCGAACACAGTATGTTTTATCTACATACTTGTATCTACAAGATGCTGTTGCTAAAACTATTACATGGAGTACTTTGTCTTGAGGTATTACGCAGTGTCTTTGCACAGCTCAAAAAAAAAAGTAGTAAACTCTTCTCATATTATTTTCGCCTACGTTTAGAGGATTTTAAGTACTTAAATATTATTTATTTTGCCATTAAAATTTCTCGTCTCATAATAAATTATGGATTATAGTGATGTCCATGTCAGGGATTATCTTTTTATATGAACTGAGGATATTTTTTTGGCGCATAATAAATAAAACATACGACCATATCACCAGAGACTGTTGATTCGTTACTTGTAATTAAAATCAATATCTACACCGATACCTAGCTTACTTCCACACTAAGAGTCCTTAATGTTTACTTAATCGGTCCTTAGTGCCCAAACCCTACATTAATTTTGTACTGAGGAGTGGTCTAAGTAAACATGACCTAATCTAAGGGCGACATTACATTCATAAACTAATAGAGTTCTGTTACCTGCGAGTATTTCTACGTTTATCCACTTCACAATTGTCTTTGCACAATAGATCATTCCATTAGCAGGAACTAACCGACAGGTACTTAGAACATAAAGTACTTGGCTCTCTCGAGGAGGCATGCCTAATGGTTCAGTGAAGTAATTCCGATAAATATTACTAAGCGAGGCTTGTAGCCGTGTCCTTATAATTCATTAATCTTGTATTAAATAGGTTGTGTGTGGGCCAGTGACGGCGGCGTTGTAATTAAATTATGGTTACCGTCCAAGCCTCTTTAAATCAAACATGAGATTAGTACTTTATGAACTGTCCAGGGTTCGAGTTCAATCATAATTTGTTTAGTACGAGTTTATGTGTATGTATGGGTTTGGAATTAATGATCCATGTCGGCACATCGTTGCGTTTACACAGTCTAAATGATGCGGATGTTGGTGAGGATATAAGCCTTAGTGATAAGTTGCATTTATATTTACGAATATGTGTGTGTGTGTGTTTTTATATACAGTTTCTCCTCCAGAAATTGACACTAGAGGAGTATGGTTTAGGCCTCCTCAGTCACGAGAAGAGTCCCGTGTTCAAGTGAGAGCTATTTATGAGTGGAACCAAAAAGTGTCAAATAAATAACTAAATAATAATACATTATTATGAATACGTGCTTACACACGCACACTCATACCTCCGCACAAGAATTCTCACTTAGGCATAGAAAACGTAGATACATACTACAAAGTATACTCATAAACCGAGTACAAACATTTATCTGTGATATAATTGCCTGCGCTGGCTGGAAATTGAACACGGGACCAGTTGGTAGGGAAACAGATACGTAATGAGTAATGACCATCTAGGCTAAATATGTATATAAATTTCAACATTTCTGAATACGTTTATAAGTTACTAGTTTTCGCACTCGACTTCTTCCGCGTGGCTGATACATTTATAAAAAGTTTATCTGTTATTTCGGAGTACAATATCTCTAGGTGCCAAATTTCGTTCTTTCCTTTATAGGGTTTCACCAACCAACATAAATGAGGTGTTTTTTATGCACTAAAGTACGCATTATATTTTTGAAAATTAGTTATTTGACTAACTATTGATCAAAGAACATTCACAAATTCATATTTTGACATATTTCATTTCATGAAGTAATTAACAATCTTTCGAAGTATTGAAATATTTCGTTTGATACTTTTATAATTTATTGATTATAGTTTTAATGCACTTTATGTAAATAGTATGATTTACGAGTAAAATATTAAAAACTAATAAAATAACAAAAGTTTAATTCTCATGTTTGTCTCGGGTTGCTAGGCAACGGTTTGCTATTAAATATTCCAGATCGAATTTGCACGGATCGCCTCCTGATTCCCGAGGATCGACCCGTGCTCAGTAGTGGGCCATTAGTTGGTCGAAGCGAGATGTTGAACCTAAACATACCACTACATACATAACTAGTGTTTGAACTTGTTATATTACAGTAACTCCACGTGCCGGCTGGCGACTTGTGATCCGCTCACTAGGTGAGGTTACGTTAATGCCTCAAACACGAGGCGAGGCGACGAAATTATTAATGAATGGATATTCTTCAAAGCTTTTATGCAAATTCCTTGTTTTAAAATTCAAAACGTGTATTTAGTCATGTGTGTAATTACGGCGGGAGGGGGGGGGAGGGGGAGCGTGGATTGAACGAGGCTGGTCTCCCGCGGGGAGAGTTTGGGCTTCAATAATGCACGCCTGATGTGCATTTTATAGATTATGTTACCTATTTGTTATGTTGAAAGTTGGTAACGGTAAAAGTAACGTTTTGTACAGGAAGAATGAAATCGAGAGTGAACTTCTGTGGGAAAACAGCATGAAACCTGACAAGAACAGATTTGCCTCGAGTTCTGCCTGACTTCGGCCTCGAATCCGTTCCTTTCGGGGTAAAATTCTTTCGAGTATGGGAACGCATCCGATGAAGGCAAACTAACGTAGTTTTGTCTGCTAAGTTCGGTCTCCGGACCAAATGGGAGAGGCCTCCAAAGAAAATGATGCGAGAAAGAGACCAGAGTTGATAAAAGAAAAGTGTGAGAGATATTTAATATTATATTTTACTTTAGTTACTTTTACACGAAGACTAGACATTGCCCCGCTTCGCTTTGGAAAAAGATAAGACGAAGACTGTCCAATAATCCTTCTCGTCATCCAAGCCACAAACATTCACAATTGTCTTAAGTGGTCCAGTAGTTTCCGAGTTGCCATATTAATTTTAACCTATCCTATGTCCTTACGTAAGCTACAAACAAGCTAAATTTCAACAAAGTTTGTGCATTACTTTCACAATTGCCCTACTAATGTGTTATCCTGCGGGAACTAAGCCATTTCCTAAAATAAAAGCTTCGACTATACCAAGTTTCATCTAAATCTGTCCAGGGGTTTTTGCGTGAATGTCAAAGAAACAGACCGACCGCCAGACAGAAAACAATAGATCCATTAAAATTAATTTTGGTCTCTATATCCTTCCTTCTATCCTTCTATCCTCTATATCATTTGTTTCTAAAAATATTACAATATTAAATGTATTTCTAAGAATTGATGTATAGATGTCACGTCGGTCACATCATGTCGATAGAACATAGAAACTTAACTGCTACACTGACAGTGGCTAATGGTTACTTAAATCGCTCCTGAGCACAAATTCTGTATTTCTGTAGTCTATATTATGTAAAGGAAACATTACCTACTCTGAGTGCGGTATGTTATAAATATAACATTCTTAAGCGTACAAGGATACCGCGCCAAGGCCTGCCCGACACTCGGCCAGCACCCAGCAGGCGCACAATGAAACAGATAACATTAAATGAAGCAAGCCGCCTCGTAAATCCTCAAACTTTATTATTATCTATAAAAGTCACGAATTAATTAATTGAATAATGATTAACTAGCATTAGGCTGACCGTTCCTATCAACTCGGGATAAGCAGCGTAATTTGGTTGCTGTCGCTGAGCCGATAAAAATGTAACTTATAGTCCGGCGATAAACTCGTTAACTATGACAAATTAATCCGTTCACTATACGGGCGCATGGATATCACTTCTCAGACATGACCACCACTATTCATTATGACATATTAACAGGAAAGTAGCTTTTACGATTGGTCCCTGTTGGACTGTTAGTCCGTGGTCGTGGGTTCGATCCCCACTCAGAACACACTTATCTGTAACGAGCAACAATGTTACTTCTGTGTCTGGATGTAATGAATATATCTCTATATAAGTATGTATTTATATATGTATGTATGTATGTTTATCAGTAGTCTGATCACCTTAGTACAAGCTAACACTAAGTTTGGGATCAGATGGCTGTGTTTGTGTAGCCCTCAGATATTTGTTTATTTATTATTACTTCACAAAAGTAAAATGTCTTTAAGAATTTCAATGTACGTATGGAGTGATTGATATTTTTTCAGTTTCGATACCAAGCGCTTACTAACCTGAAGTGACCAAACTTAGTGACCTGATGTTGGAAAATTCCAATACCTGAGCCCTATAACGTTAGTTTAATGACTGAGGCAACAGCCCTCACGAAGTTAATAGTCTATGACATACATAGACTGAGGACCGAAACGTTGAAATTACGAAATTAGTACCTCACGCCGGTGGCCATGTAAGATAGGCTAAGTTAGTATTAAAAGTTATATAAAATTATTCATTTATTATGTTTTTTATCATTATAATCCGGTAAATTTAATTGATTTTATATTTATTTGCACAAACAGCAGAGCAACGAGCCGAAGAATTTTTAAAAAACCAAGTTAAAATTAAAAATGATGTGCCTCTTTAATTAAAATTTTTGGCAATTTGTTCGTGGATTTGGAGTTAATGTATGGAGCATTATATTCATCTAGTTTCACAAAATACTTTTTTATAATTTACAATACTATAACAGGCGTTGTCTTGTGCGCATAACATAGACATACGAACACAAGAAATAACATCAAAATATTAGGCCGCTTAGAAATTTACAAAAGATATGATTGCTTTATATACATATATGAATCGTAACAAAAGTAATATTAGCAACAATTAGGACAATTATAATAAACAGATCGCAAATAAACCGTTTCTAAATGTAATTTCCTCATTAACTTATGCTAGTCGGTGGCGGGCGGGTGGTATACGGATGGTGCCCGCGCGGCGCACTAAATCTTGACTTCTGGCAGTGACGGCGGTTAATGCACTCCACCTAGGCTCGAGGAGATAAGCTAACAAGCCTCCTTAGCCAAACAAGAGGCGGCCAAACAATAAAAGCGACTTAACCGTCGTGAAATATGGCAAGGACGAGTCGCGATTACTCAGGTCTGCAGGGCCTTCTTTTCCCCTAATTAGCCATTCAATTGCCGTAATCTTGTTTACTCGGCGGGCGGCTCTGGCTCGCGCTGCCCAGGTGCGATAATGGCCGAGCTATTTGCATGCCGCCATATTGTTTCCCCATGTTCAGTGTTCGGCTCGCAGCCTCCGATACTCCGATCCCGTCCGAAGCCCCCCGTTGTTTTGGTCGGGCTTATTGGATCCGCTCGCGATTACTTTGTATTGATCCCGCCGTCCATTATCTACTTTCGTTTATTTTGGTATCAGAGTAATGATACCGGTTGACGCTCGCAAATCAAATTAAATCTCCGTCTATCGTGTCAGGTAATTTGTTATTGTTGCTCAATACTAATAACTCCTCTTTTAAACAATAATTAGTGGATGATAAACGAATTAAAGAATACATTTGATATGGGCACGGACTGACCTTAAAAGTCTATAAGGCCAGGTGTGTCTAAGAATGAAAGCGATGGTCTGGCGCATCTTTTTATGTGTTGAGTAGGTACACGAGTAGACAAATCACTTGATGTTTCGTGATGCCTACTAATGAACGTAAGCAACATCACCAACGCATTACACACAGACCAACTAAGAAGGAAGTAACTCATTTATTGAAGCGTAAAAAACAGAAAAACAAGAGAGGCTGATCGTTGACTTTACTTCACAGGAAAATTAGAACCGCAACAGACTGGTTTTTGTGGATTCCAAGTAATCGACTGAAATAAACAACATCAAGCTTAGGAAGAATATCATAATTACTGAGCCCTAAACCAACTGTCAGTGGACCAGTGTGGTGGAGTTTGCTCTGCGTCTTACTAGTGATCAAAAGATACTCTTGCCTTGTCATAAGGCATTACGAACGTTGCCAACTTAGAAATAAACGAGAGAAAAGCTTTATATAACTAAGATATAAAACATCAAACACGCTGTCTCACATTTGTTCAAGTTGAATTTACGTTATTCTAAAATCCTTAAAGAAAATGAGTTTGTTCGGCGAGTTAATCGTAATCTCGATCAGTAAATTGAAGGTGATCCTCGCGGGGGGACCGCGGCGCCGCTGCCGGCATATCTTCTATAAATACATTATGGAACACGCTTTATTACTCTGCCATCTTCATCCAATCCTATTAAGTGTCTGTTCGCGCAAGCTTTCCGTTGCGATCGCGTTCAGTTTTAGGATGGCCATTTTTGAAATAGGAGGTGTTAGGGTTCGATAATGGCTTTAACGTAGGGCAGTCGGGGCGAACGGCTGTATTATGTGGATTTTCTGAGCTGGAGCGATATGCTAAACTGCCGAGGACGGCTGACGCAGCGTCTGGCCCGACACTGGCTCGCGATAATTTAACGACAGCTCTACGATCATATTGCGATGCTTCGACTTGGCTCGTATTTTAAGTTAAAAGTCCTCTCAGAATTGCATGTTATTTTAATATTAGAAAAGCTTATTTACATTTCGATCCCGCTGATATTTGTTTCTTCAATATTTAGCGCTGGCTACGGCATGTTTGCTTTCCATTTGCTAAATATTATTCTTTAAAGTATTCCAAGTATTTTTGAATTTTAAATTATAATTCACGAATACATCAATGACAATCAGAAGTTAAAATAATATGACGTGACTCTTCTGCACTTTTGACCACGTTTATATCTATACTAATAAATAATAAGGAGAAAAGGTTTGTATTTTTGTAATGTATAAACTCAAAAACTATATATGCAATTTCAAAAATTCTTTCACCATTAGAATATCACAGTATCGCTGAGTGACATAGGATATGTATATATCTGGAAAAAGTACAATAATATATAAAGATAATAATATGATTAACCGGCGGACGCTCGGGTACTCGGGTGGCGGGGCGCGTGGTAAGCGGAGTGCGGGGCATATGAAA
>DWJZ01000055.1:0-50104 GCA_018249125.1 Asbolis capucinus
ATGTTGCATACACCTTCCGTCACGATGAAATGGTATTTATATGATAAGGATGACTTGACTTTCAGGAATGGCTCCAGACAAAGAAACTCCTCAGCGGTTAACAGTACAGTGATGAAATTTTCATTGTATTACGAATGTATAATTAAAGCTTGTGTTTGTAAATACTTTAATAGAGCATATTTAATTTTCCTTCGCGAATGAGTCACATCATACATTTGAAGTTAAAAAAAAAATACAAAAGTGGAAACAAGAAGATAAAATTAATATATTCCATTCAGCATAGCGATCGCACTCGACAAACCACGCCACTTAACCCTCAAATTGCGCGTCCCCACTCAAGAATTTTAAATCGTGTTCTGTATTTAATATTCAATTTGGAACACCCTCCAGCGCTCTACGTCGCGTCGTTCAACTGACCTATTGTCGCACCTATCTCATTGTCGCACGTAATGTAGGCGCAGCGCACACTCATACATATATATTTTGTTTTATTTATTTAGGATAATAACCAAGACTTACATTGGTTATAACAACGAAACGAAAAAATAGGTAACTAAAAGCTAAATGTAGTCTTAATTATAGATTATTTATCGTTGTAGGCATAAGGACATAATATTTGCTTAATATTCATTATTCATTTAGTTTTTTTGTGGGAACAACAGTGAAACGAACAAGTAAGCCACATGGTGCTATGTGGTCATCGCCGCCAATACAATAAATTATTAACACAAAAAGCATCTACTATGTATTGGTTTGTTAATAAAGAAAATCTGGCTTTCAGCTCCCAGAGCCGTATTATTAACTTAATATAATATTGTTAGCGTTTTGCACCAGCATAAGGGCAATCCTAGTGCCGACGTGTTGGCATTGCAATTATTAAAATTTCCAATTCGCTGCACTCAAAACCACTTTGGTTAAAAACCAAAACTCAGCAAGAGCACCTAAAATATTTTTTAAAAATAAATCTCCTGTATCCGGTGACCCTAACCCGCCAACGTTGAGTGTGAATCTCGGGCCCGAGAGACCCCTCGGGCGACATTTCTGTGCGCATTAGAGCGTCGACTATAAAACTTTATTTACGGCCTCGCTATGAATGCGCCCTTTTTATTATGTTAATTCGGCGAGTTCGGTCGGCGAGGCCCTAATTTACGACCGTACACAGACGTCCGCAGCACAGGGTTACACCTAAATCGTTCTTTTAAACAATGTGCGTATGAAACCAGTTGGGTTTTCTTTTTTATGTTGGTAGCGAGTGGTCGCTTCGCCCACGGATATCTGTAACATCTATTTCTTATCGTTGTGTGTAACGATAACGAAACCAGATTTGATAAAAATATTTTGAATCTGGCTTTTAAACACCTCAGACAATATTGTATGCGCTTATGAAAGCGACTTGGATTTTAACGATACTTTGTATTTTGTTCCGGTGTAGTTAAGGTTTTAATAAATAAAATTTGTAAATTACTCAATCAATAGGTACATTGAACTGCACAGATTTTTGGACGATGTACGATACGACGTACAATTTTTGTACGATGTACAAGTAGACGAGTTTACGAATTCCTCCGCTAGTCTATTCTCCACTAAGTGATTTTAATTTAGCTACGTTTAATTTGTCGCTGGCATGGCACTTGCGCGAACAGCGATGGACGATCGAGAACGACGAAAAAAAGTAATGGATGCAATGCGGTCATTATATTAAATGCAGTAGAGTCTCTGTTTTTGGATAAGAAGAGGAGGCTTTAACGCGTTAATTCCTTTATACCAAATAAAAGTAGTAATATAAAATGCAATATTATTATAATATCCGTGAGAGTAGTGCGGAGGCACCAGAGAAGTTTCTTTGCTTTGCATAAATAAATATCCCTTGTAAAGTAATCTATACTAATCCTAGCAAACCCGGCGAACTTCGTACCGCAAGACACTTTTTTTTCTTACCTTTTAAACCTCCCTTGAAAGTCCACAGATACTTCAAAACCGAAATTCAGCCGATTAGTTGCAGTATAGATAAATAATCTAGATACCGACTACAGCGCCAGTTGACGAATTAATGAACCTAAACCAACCAGGACGCCACCCAAATGCTTACAAAAAATCATTAAAATTGGTCCAGCCGCTTAATAGTTCACTAACATACACAAGTACAGCAGAATTATATATATAAATTTTATAGAGATTAAAGAGAGAAATGTTATAAACTACAGGGTCGATTTCAAGTTTTCTTTTATCATTAATATTCTACTTTATGAATATGAATAAAAACGATAGAATGTTTTACTAATTTCATTCAACTAACGTTCCATTCCGTTAACGTACAGGGGTTGGTGTGAAAACTTTAATATATGTATAACCTAGCACATTCAAATAAAATCCGAAAAATCTCCCATCACGTGCGGAAATCATTGGCCAAAGTGATGTACTACAGTTTTATAGAGGACATCAACAAATAACCACGACCCAACAATCTATTTCATGTGACCTCAATTAAACCCGACTACGTTGTTCATCTTAGTAAGTTCCAAAAATACCACAGGATGATTTTTCTATTCACCAACAGCATATCTTAGGTCGCCTCGGCATTATATTATTGTCGTGTGTTTAGTGGCTTTTAGTACACGACGGATATACAGTCCCCAATCTCCCTGCATTCATTCAGAATAGGGGAGACCGGGGAAGTGGACATAAATATAAATTGGACCGTAAATGTCAGCGGCGCACAATCGCCTCGCGCGACCCGCTAACACTTGATGCATTCAGCTTGGACGAAGATAAAAGCGTTAATAAAAAAACTATTCGTTATTATTGATCTATGATATATTATATAATAGGCGGCGAAATATAAGCTTCAGAGGTTGGACCCTAAAAAGGCCTGTATAAGCCCTGATTTCCAATCCTGTAAGTTATGTGAGAGGTGCCATAATTGACTAGTTAATATCCATGGATTTCGAGGGGCGGCTAGGATGGATAACAATCCTATGGCAGAATAACCGTGACCTGATAACAAACATTTATCTGTCACGTAAATATCTGTACTACGAATCGAATCCGGGACTCTTATTGTCAGGTACTATTCACCTTCATAACACAATGCAAATTGCCGCAATCAGAGTTGTTAATTGTTACTTAAATCGTTCCTAAACATAATTCCCATACAAATATGTATATAAATTCCGCACTAAGGGGGGATTTAAGTAATCTTTAGCGACTAAAGCAATAATAACTACTTGTCTATCTACTACTGATATTAGTGACAAAGATAAAACAAAGAAAAAATATTCCGCTACCCTAATTATAACATTTTTATTGGAGGGTAAACGTAAATTTTGAATGTAGGACTTTCAAACTGGACCGTCCATTAACAGGCGAGTAAGCCGGAGAATTGGGCGTGTTCGTTCACACATAATTTAGTACTCAAAGGTGTGTAAAGTTCTTCAATTAGCAGTTGGCCAGCGTGACTACAGCCTTAACCCTTTCATGGATGCCCGAATTTATCTAATATTAGGTTTATATGAACGGTTATATACTCATACCGTTCAAAGATACCCTCTGTCACAGATATTCACAACATTTATTACATGAACATTATGGTGATAGCCTAGTGGTTAAGAATTTGGCTTCCTACTCGGGGGGTCCAGGTTCGAATTTCAGGGCGCGCACTTTTGACTTTTCGCAGTTATGTGCGTTTTAAGCATTTAAATGTCACTCGCTGTAACTGAGAATAAAAACATCGTGAGGAAACCTGCATGCCGAGCAAAACTCAAAGGTTTGTGAATTCTGCCAATCTGCACTTGGCCAGCGTGGTGAACTATGGCCTTAACCTTCTCATTCAGGGAATAAGATGCTCAGATCATGCCTGTGTTCAATAGCGGGCCGTGATGGGTTGAGATGATGATAAATTACATATGACCATATGCATAGCACTAATTACATAATACAAATTACAGTTACCGATAATAGACAGTTACCGATTTAATATACAGGATGTTACTAAAAGTATATTTATATTGTAAATTATAATTAAAAGCGTCATTAAGACAAACTATTTCAATGAAAACAAAAGTACGAGGGCCAACTTTTCTTGTCTAACTCCCGCCATAAATCTACCGGTGGGTCCGCTGAATTGCTTGAGAATAAATTCTGGCAACAATTCTCAGCTCCTATGATTCTAGGAACATATCTTGTTAATAAGACGTATTTCAGCGCTCGTATCTCAGCGGTGTGGGTAGGTGTAAAGTGATCCGGAGAGTTACGTAATAGCGGCCGTTAAAAGGATATTTTTTTACTTTAATTAACTTAGCACTTGACTACCATCCCATCTGACGGTAAGGAGATACTGGCGTGAATTGAAAGATTAGTAAACGATTGAAAACATGAAAAGTATATAAATTGCCGAACTATGGACACAATACAATATTTTAAAAAAGTATATTATATTAAGAGATAAAATTGTGATAAAAATACTGGTGGCTAAAAAGTCTATTTTCGTTCGTGCTTCGGAATGCACGTAAACCGTTACTACCGTCCGGTCAGCTCAGCGTTGTCGTTACCACTAATATCTTCATTGTATTGCTCAGTTATGGGCTATTATTTGAAATTGTATATTATTCAAACGCCTACAATATTTTGAAAGCAATGTTTGTTTTCGAGTTTAATGGATAACTTTTCACATTTAAATTAAACAAGTGTTTATTCAAGAAGATCTATATGTATCATCGTAACCAATAGACATAGTTTACACAGGTTTCTGATGCGTTGCCGACACAGAAAACAGCGACGGAAACGCATCGGAGACATTAAATAGTATAACTAAAAAGTATGCAGAAAATATTATAAGGCGCAGTTTCCTATACAGTGAAATGCCTCACATGACTTTAGGTTCACGAGCATCGGATGTAGAATTCCATAAATGAATGAACTGAGGAAACATACCCCATAAAACTCCCGAGGAACATAGGCCAGATCAGTTCAGTTTTTGCGTAAAACAGTAACAAAACATCCATCCAAACAAACTTTGTCATTTAATTAGTGGGATCGTGAGTACCGGTATACATTAAAACTGAACGCTGTTTTTCTAAATTCCAACTGCCATAATTCCCAGAAATCGTCTCAGATGACATTTTGAAGCTTCTCAGAATTTTATTAAGAGGCTGTAAGAGCGCGCATCCAAGATATTAAATTTTACATGTTTACGAGCCACTCACTTTGTTATGGCAATGATAAAGAAAAAATATGTATGTTATATCAATAACAGTAGGAGTAAAACAACAGCTATAAACTTGTTTTTAGAGACAACATGAAATTGGTCAAGTGTGAGTACAGCAGAGAATGGGGAACTTGATACTTTTTTATGAACATTAACCACACCAGACAGGGGTGTTTGAAACGAAAACCTGGAGGGAAGTAATGCACCCGCCCACGCGGGGAAGAAAAAGTGAAAAGAAAGCAGTATGTTGCTGAAGCAACCGAAATTAATAACGTTATCAGTTGACCCTAGATGCACCTATAATATATCGCTTCATGACAGGTGATAGAAGAAGAATGCTAAGAAAGGTGATTAAACGACGAGGAGAAGAAGAAGCAATAATTGCTTTAAAAAAAAAAGAAAAAAAATTAGATCAAATTAGTTCAAATCAATGTAAATAAAAAATATAACATCACTAATGTAGTTGAAATCAATGTAAATAAATAAATCACTCAATTTAATTAAAAACGGTCACGTTCAAAGACAACTCAAAAACCAGCCGTTAGATGTCGCTTAAATTTAAATGAGATCAAGCACCAGCTTTGTAAGGTAAAAAAACATAATTAAGCATCAAAAGCAGTACATTTAATAAATCTGTACCTGATCGCTATCTGTAAATAGAAAATATATGGGAGAATCGATTACTTTATTTAAAAATAAATTATTGTACAGTTTAGAATAAGTTACATGAAAACAACAAAACAATCTGGTCACTTCACATATCACATATAAACCAATTTCTTAACATTGTCATAAGTAAGATTAACAAAAATCCATTCTATTGTCTTCAGATTTCCATACAAGAACTTTACTAAATCAGTCTCGGTATTCAAGTTGTTACTAAAGACAAATAGGGATGTGACTAGCTTTATGCAGAATATACATACATATATTTGATCGTTAGTTACATCACTAGTGACTGATGATCATTCCTCATAGTCGAGAAAGCCAAGAATATTCTCTGCTTCATAGAGTTGATTGATAAGTGCGTCTATTCAAGTAACACAAGATTTTGAGTCACCCAAATTACTTTGACATGGTTCCACGAGGAGATATATGTACGTGCCCTGTTAGGCACTTATGATTTCGTCACTAGCCAATTTGAAAATTTATGCTTGACAGATGTTTACAGATACCAATATTAAACATGCAATTTTAGAGTAATCAGTATGATTAAATAGGTAAATGTCTTCATGTCAATTGGTTTCTTCTTGTGCGCTTTGCCATCGAAGACTTCATCGCCACTTACCATCAGCTTGGATCGTAGTCAAGCGCTAACTTATTTTATAATAATAATATCTTTGGGCAACTCACGCCCGGCCATCTGACCCCAAATTAAGCGTTAGCTTGTTCTATGGTGATCAGAAAACTGATAAACATACATATACTACATATGTTTGTAAATACATACTTAAATAGATATTTACACCCAGACACACAGGACAAACATTCCTGCTCATCACACAAAAGTTTGACCTGGGTGGGAATCGAACCCACGACCTACGGTCTAGCAGTCAGGTTCACTGACCACTAGATCAACCGGCCTGTCAAAGTTTTAGCTTCACGTATTATTATAGGTAAGCCACCACAGAGGACCTGTGCCCTCCATGCAGCAAATCAGTCATAAATCATAAGACTGTGGTAAATATTGCTCGCGATTGTGTCATGCTAAAGGTATCTATTAAACAGGTTTCACGTCAATTATCGCACGCGTCCGGCCAGCCTTGAACACCTTGTAATATTTCGCATCCTACACTCCACTCGGGCCTAGCAATATCTATTGTTTATCGTCGATATGGCCGTGAATCTGATAAAAACGTACACTAATACACAACACACTCACACACAGACACACTCACACACAGACACTCACTCACACACAGGCATCATACAATACAATAAGTACAAGTAGGGTTTGCTATTATATGGCCTCCGTTCAGTTGTGACGTATGATTTGTTTTGAATTTGGTATGGTCTTTATTTGCTTCAGTTATGGCGAGCTTGACGCTGAATGCGTTATGAAAATAAATTATAGGGTACATTGTGATGATTGGTTCTGATATAAAAAGATTTTAAATATTTTGGCATTCCCAAATGTTTTCATGTATTAAAAAGTATCAAGTGTTGATTTGATGACTAAGTTTACTGATCCTTTGAGTTTGGTAGAAGACGTTCTGAGTACTAACAGCGATTTAATAAAACTATGCCCTTGTAGAGAAACAATGGAATATTTAATAATGTTAGAGGTTTGCTTGGACCGGCCACCAAAAGATTAGCTCTTTTGGTACTCCGGAGGAGAAAGAGAGACCTGGCGCTTGAGTCAGAGATTTCTTGATTATCTTCTTCCTTATCAACAAAGTATTAGTGATTCCCTTTATACTCCATTCCATCCATGAATTTCTGGACTGTGGACATTTAAGTACTCAGATATGAATGATCTACTATAAAAATTTGGTTGGTTAAAAGTCTCTTTCTTTTTCAACAATTTTTAATCCTTAAAACTCAACAAAACACGTCGGTTTAATTTCGCATGTTTTCGGCCACCAATTTTTATTTGGAAACCGGCCGTTAAATTAAGGTTAATACATTCGAATTGACCAGAAGTGAGTTCCGTTTCGAGTAATATATGAGATTTTTATTATATCTGCTTGGCTTGCATATTCTTTTTTATTGTCACGAAATTTCGTTTTACTTTTTGCCATAATCTGAGATTTTGTACATCCAGAATTTTTTTAACCATCTTACTGTATATTTCATCGTTGCCCATAGATTAGCTATCAAAAATACCCTCTATCAATAACATCTTTATACTTATCATCATTTGTTTAACTGTCCATAAAAAAAATTAAGTTTGTTCATTAGTTTTGGATTGTACGACATTCTATAAAATTTTGTCATTTTTTACTGTGTAAGCAAATTCAATATTGATATGCGTTAGTGCCTTTATAGCTTTGGCACTAGAAAAATAATCTGTTTCTATAATTTTGAATAGATTATGTACGGTGCTATAAAATGATGGTGTACCTCAGTTCCTTATATTACTTCTCCAACGAACGCTTAGGGTCTCGGGATCAATCTCGTCTGACTTTTATTTGACAGCTGTTGGTTCTCTAAGCTTAGTTATTTTTGTGTGTGCATGTGTTTGTGAACCAAATTGGGAGTTGTTTGCGTTTCAACTCGTTTACCCACTATCGAGTACAGCCCCCTTAGACAAATGTCTTTTTTATTGTTCACGCCAATTCAACAATTTATGGGATTGGCGTGTAATGCGGAAAAACATACGCCATATATTTGTGAACCAAATGTCGTTTCCATTTTGGCGTGAATGATAAAAAAAGCATCGTCCTTAATCGTTGGTTCCGCGAAGGACTGGAATAAGTTGCCGCGTCGGTGTTTCCACTCGATTATAATCTAAATGTCTTCAAGTCAAGAGAGCCGATTACCATCAGCTGCGATCGTAGTCAAGCGCTAACTTATTTTAGGTATATAAAAAAGGCATTAGTCTCCAGACCCAGGGTTCGTAACGATACGATAAGACGGTGACTTAACGGCAAACGACGGCTAGCGACCCTCCGAATGACAAAACGTTGTCACAGGTACAGATACAGATAGTCAACGAGGGCCTAATGACATCGTTTCGAAATATTTTAAAGATAACATACGATTAACACAATATTCATAATCGATTCTCGTGTTGAAATCGATGTTATAATGTTGTATGAAAACGGAGACTAAACGATAATTCAATAAAGTTTATGTATTAATTTCATTACAGATGTTACGTAATTCGATAAATTGAACAGCGGATTACATTGCATGTTAAATTGATATTTTTTTAGCAATATTAATAAAATTATTACTGATCAATTATGTATCAATTTGTTCAGAGCCTGTTTCAAGAATTTTTTGAATGACTTGTGTTAAATTTGTGAAATTTTGGAATGAGCTGTGATGCAACTGAGTAATTTTGCTATTAGACGATTTTGATACTGAAACGTGGTTGGGATGTTTTGCCACTGGGGCCTTTGCTTCTACATATTGCGAAAGAAGTTATATTATAAAGACGTTTTGCTACTGAGGAATTCTACTTTGAACTACATTCTCTACTTTTTAATTCTACTTTACTATAACGCTTAGCTAGTGAAATATTTTGGTTCTGGAGAGTTTTGTAATTAATTAACAAATTCCCTGTTTATTACACTAGTGAAAGCAGCCTCGCTTCGCTTCGGAGGAACCAATTACCATAACAAAGTAGTTATTGTGACATAATTGGAACAGTTAGATAAATGGTATCGCGGACTCATTGGAGATATTGATGTCCTCTATAAAACTGTACATCACTTTGCACTATTGTCAATTTTTTCCGCAGCGTACGCTATATAAGGATAATTTTAAGGTATTTTTTTCAGACCTTGGGTTACATACGGAGCCCGTTTTTGAAAATATTTTATAACCTATGTTCATCAGGGGTAATATATGATTCTAATGGTAAAATAATTTTTCAAATGGATTCACTACTTTCGGAGCTTATTCTCCTCAGACCAACAATAAAATCTTTCCTCTTTATAAAATTGGTGTAGACACGGCACATATTCAAATATACTTAAATACAACATAGATATATACATGTGGCTTATAATTATACATATTTTGACAGGCCGGTTGGTCTAGTGGTTAGTGAACCTGACTACTGCATCGGAGGTCGTGAGTTCGATTCCCACCCAGGTCAAACTTTTCTGTGATGAACAGGAATGTTTGTTCTGTGTGTCTGGTTTATCAGTTGTCTTATCACCATAGCACAAGCTAACGCTTAATTTGGGTTCAGGTGGCCGTGTGTGAGTTGTCCAAAGATATAAAAAAAAATACAAAATACAAATTTCAGACTCGACAGTTAATTAAATGCTACAGTTATTCTTATAAATAGTATTTATAATAAAAATAATTATCTTTTGACTATACCAACAAATAAATTAATCACCTTTGTATCCAGTACACAACAGACCAATAAAAGAAAAAAAAAGAAAGTTGGTTTGCGGCCCACTTGTGTTGATCCTGTTTTTGAAGAGAGAAGAAGAAAATAACAATGTATATTTCGTCAATAACACATTTCTTTCTTTTTGTACATGATATAAGTTAAAGTTTTTCTTAATTCTTCTTTCATTTAATTCAACTTTCACTCCAATTCCACTTGAACCTACCCTGGGTACCAATTTAAAATCGAATTTGCAACGTAAAAATCCAACATCTATACTTGGTGCAATTTCCAGATCGAATTTGTAAGGTAAAATTCCAACATCTATACTTGGTGCAAATTCCAGATCTAATTTGTAAGTAATTGCTTACCGTAAGTTAATAATCACGAATTTGTAAGATAATACTTCAATATCCCATTACATATACAAACTTAACAATATACTAGATTGTCCAGTTTGTATGGTAAAAATTCCAGATCGAATATGCAAGATAAAAATCCAACATCTATACTTGATGCATTCCAGATCGAATTTGTAAGTAATTGTTAACCGTAAGTTAATAATCACGAATTTGTAAGATTCCATATTGTATTACAAAACAAACTTGACAAAATACTAGATCGTCCAGTTTGTATGGTAAAAATTCCAGATCGAATATGCAAGTTAAAAATCCAACATCTATACTTGATGCATTCCAGATCGAATTGCTATGGTAAAACTTGTCAAATTTATATGTTAAAAATTCCAGATCGAATTTGCACCCAGTATAGCTGCAGTAAACTCATCGAACTGAGTATCGAAGGCGGCTCCAAACAACCGGGATGATGCGTGATGGATGATAAAAGTTATATTGTATGGTATGTTAGACAAATTGAATGACTGTGGCGGTCGAGAACCGGTCGCAACAAGTGCGTGCACACGTACATGCATACGCACACAGCCACCGTACGGTTGAGGTGCGCTCGGGCATAGAAAGCTGATTCTTTTTTAGTTTTGTTTATAGTACACGGGTTTGGTGGTAATATTGTTATAATTTTCAGTTATGTATAAGTTAAATTCTAGTAAAATAAGAGTTGACAGTGCTATATATCGACTACCAGTTAGGTATAAGTAACGTAACTTTGTTTTTGTCAATAGAAATGACTTGTAAAGATTGGTAATAACTTGACATCATAATAATTTATTAATTATTTATATTATTTTTTATTAGTATTATTTTATTTTTATTATAATATTTGTAGGAATGTTTAAATTAACATCCATATAATATAAAAAACAATTTATTTGTGAGTTTGTTTGTTGCATTTATAAACTATAAAATGATATCAATCGGACGAATGGTTGATAAATTGATGCGCACCAGGACAGCTAGTAATACTATTTATAAGATACCTTCAAGAAAACTACCTAGCTTCGTTAATCTTACGCGGGCGGTGCACCAAAGCTCTGACAAGCCTGAAGCCTTCGCCACCGATAACACTATCGAAGGACACACCTAAAGATTTACTTAGCAAGCAACGTCACCGCCAGATAACTGACGTCACTCAAACGAGCCAGCTGGAAAAATACAAGATACGATGACGGCTGACACGAGACTGTGATACACTGATGGTTTTCTTGAAAGAATTAAACCTGAATGTTTAGGGTCTAGGTTTCAAAAGTATTCGTTTCAATAAACGTCCTAAATAAGTTACTTATTAAGTTAAGTTATGGTTCCGTATCGTTGGTGCGCGCGGCATTCAGCGTGCATCAACTTAGAATGATCCCAGTCACAAGAAGGAGGCTCAGAAGGTCCTGGACTGTCAGGTTCGCGGAAGATTGCGAAAGCGTACCCGTGAACCTGACCATTGGTGCTGGGATGAACACCCGTGGAGGTTTTAGCCGGTAGAAGCCCGGCATCACCTGTTCATCGTCCCCCCTGAATGGTTGGTATTCATGACGATTTCCCCACGTAAAAAAAAGGAACTACTGGTTCGAATTTAAAAATATTTTTATGTCGGATAGTCTAATTACTGATGAAAGTTGTAGTCTATAAAATTTGCTTCGACCAACAAGAGCTGAGCAGTAAATGTTACAAAAACGGAAAAAAATATCCTTTTTTGAGAGCTTCCGTTGCGTGAGCTGTGTAAACGGTTCAAGTTATACAAAAATCACTATGACGCAATTCATTTTCATTAAAAGTTCTAAAAGTAAGTCCACGACAGCACATGTATGTTTATCTTTTCAAATTGACTCACTATTACTTTTTTATGATAATAAGTTTGTTCTAAATTGATGCATTATTTGCGAAGGTAGATTTATATACATGATATAAATCAATATACAAATAAGTTTGCTATTCATCATTTGTATTTGTTTTTGTACAAAATTGTCCTTGACATCATTTAATTGATATGAATGTCTTAGGAGATATTATAGTTTTAAAATAAAACGACATTCAAACAACGAGGCAGGTATTTATTCCTTAAACCAAAGAAAGTGCAACCGCAGGGCATACATAGATACTTTATATTTCATCCTAAGCACAGCTTTGTAATAGAGGGCAGTCAATTACTATTAGATTTTGTACAATTATACTGTTACAATAATGTCTGTAACACCACAAAAATACAAAAAAAATATATTTAAACACAATTCTATATATATATGTACATATAAACATGAAAAATAATTTGTTTAAGTCAGTCGCAAATTGACTCATCGTAACTTCGGCTTCAGGTTTTTTGGTATCCATTGTATAGTAATTAGCTTGGATTGAGTTCAGAGTTCAGTTCTACAGGCACATTTTCTTACACGAATAGCTAAAGCACGATCAGTTGAGCCTCGTGTAAGTGTTCATTTTTGCCAAAGCACATCACAAATAACGAAGGCAACATCGATGTGTTCTCGACCAATAAAGACAAACCGGAACACAACGAGACGCTTCGGCGAACAAAAGGTAGTAATATTTGTAATAACACTAATTGATATTTTTAATATTTAGGCACGCACTATTTCACCGGTACAATATTTTTGTCGTCTCTAACAATACGCTAATAATATATAACAATACTACATATCTTGTCTACCAATAGCAGTGGAGCAGATAAAAAATCTTAGGTATCAATTCCATGAAGAAAGAGTACCAGGTCTCATTGACAAAATATCTATCTATAAACAATTAGAGAACATCTTTACTTAAAAACATTCAGTAATTCAGTAATGGATGAAAACATTCCTCCACAAATGTGCTTCGTAATATAAAGGAAAATAAACTACTTGAAGTTAAGTAAATTTTTATTGAATTATTTACACTTTTCAAAACACATTTTAATTATACATTGATCTGTTATTGAGACACACAGTTCGCTTCCCAACAGGTCGTCTATTTGTATGTCCTTGACAAACATGTTCATTTTGATCATTGTGTCCTTGGAGTGATAATAGATGTTAATATTACAATAAAATTTGATAGTTAATGAGTAGCAAAGTAGTCGTTAATTATTACATTTTTGAAGACATTCCCTTTTGCTATCGTACTTGTTGTCGTTTCCTCCGCACCCGCCGTAGATGAATTCAAGGCAGTCTTTGCTGCTGGGGTCATAGTAGAACTTGGGAATAACCGCTCTGCACAGCCCGGTTTCGGGAGGACGGAAACAATCCGAACATTTCTGAAGACACTCGGACTTAGTGTCGAACTTATTATCGTTTCCCTGACAACCGCCGTAGTTGAATTGAATGCACTCTTTTTTGCTGGAGTCATAGTAGAATTTAGGGATTCGGCCTCTGCAAGACCCGCTATCCGGAGGAAGAAGACAAGTATTATCTGCAAAGGAAAATTTAACAGTTTTGAAAATTTTTACAGCGGAATAATAATAGTTTATTTTACGACGAAATTACTTTAGTTTAATGTATTTCATTATGTACACGAACAGTACATACAGTGTACGATGTTAGAAATAAAAGTTTGTCTTCTTTAATTTTGTTTGAAGTCACTTTTCAACTTTAATTATTTATTACTTACTAAGACATTTGTCTTTTAAAACACAAACGCCCTTGTCATCTCGTAAGCGTCCCTCCGCACAAACACATCCAGGCTTACAGCTGGACGGGTCGTAGTCGCAATATGTTAGCCGTTCCGGTTCCGCGCAGGTGTTAAGGCACCCATTGTTACCGCAAGTAGAGGGCACTTCGTTAGCTGGACATGTAGGTGCTGAAATTTATCATTATTTAATAAAATAAGTTATTCTTTCCAAAAATCTCCTAAGTTACTGATTTAAGCTTGAGATTAGTAAGATAGTATAAGATATATGTATGTATAATTAAACTCGATAAGACCGGTAAACAGGAACGATTTCAACATTTTATAGAAAGTAATGCACATTACAAGTACACTTTTTGGTAACTTCTTGCAAGACTAACAAATTTAACTAAGTATTGAAATAGACATGATAGATAGGGAGTGCCCTGTTTGCGTACACATGGCAGATGTATGGGAAATATACGCTGAACAAAATAGGAGGGGACAAAAAGATCATTTTTATTATGAATTAATATTAATGTAAGACATCGATGGCAAAACTTTACTTACTACAGTCGTCCGGTAGCACGCATTTTCGGGCAAGATCGTCGTATATATACTTATCGCGACATTCGCATCCGTCCAGAATACAGGAAAGTGTGCATGCTCTGTTTTTGTTCTTGTAGTTACTACAACGAGTGCAGAACTGTCCGCAGCCGGGCACAGCGTTGGGATCCCCATTGCAAGAGTCTGTTGGCAGCCACAAACATAAATGAAAATAATGTAGTCAAGGCGAAAGAATTATTGACTATAATAAAGTTTTAAGTTACAACACGTAAGTTTTGTGATGCCTGAACTGCTATACTTACTCAAACATGTCTCCCGTGGAACACATACACCATCTTTATCTCGTAGGTATCCTCCAGCGCACACACATCCAGGTTTACAGTTTCTGCGGTCAAACTTACAATACTTGGGTTTGTCGGGTTGGGAACAGTCGGGGAGACATGCATCATTACCGCAATCAGACAATGCTTCGTTGGCACCACACTCAGGAGCTGGAAGGCGTTTTGGACACTTGAATTACTCAACACATGGATATATTACTTTTGAGTAGAATATAATAGGCGTAGATAGTTTAATAGTGTAGGTGTACACGCAGCCATTTCCAGCATTACCTGCGTCTTGGTTACAATAATCAAAACTTACGGCATTCTTCCCACGCAACACAATCGTCGTCGTCGTTTCTGAAGTGGCCATTTTTACACCGGCAAGCTGGTCTACAATTAGCTGGGTTTGAGGGCTTGGTGCAAGGCGCAAAGGAAGGTATAACACCGATACCACACTCTGGATCAGGGCAATTTACTGGACATTTGTCCCAGTACTCGTTCTTCTTGGAGCAAATTTCTTAAAATAAATTATCATTACATACGTATTACAGTCAAATTAAGCCGTGTTTACGAATCTTCATAGGTATATAAAAGCTCTGTGTGTCGAATGTTATTATAACCAAACGTAGCTATTTTGATAAAAACATATATATATTTTTTAAATGATATCTGCAATCCCGACATTATGAATGCGAAAGTAACTCTGTCTGTCTGTTACTTTTTCACGCTTTAACGACTAAGACGATTTTGACGAAATTTGGCTCATTTATATAACAAAATTTGAGGAAATAACCAGGCTAATTTTTATCGGAAAAAAAAATTTAACGAAATTTTCTATGGAAGTTCGTATCAAAGATATCTTTATACTTGATGAAACAAACAAATGTTAAGCAGCGTTTACGTTACTTTATAACTATTCAGTTTGGGTCAACTTTTTAGAAGTGTTTTTTAAACCTTTTATATTTTGAAAATTCATATTGCTCGCTTTTATTACAGATTCTTATTAGTTACTAGCTGTACCCACAGCTTCGCTCAGACAATGTTTACTACTAACCAGCCGTAATTATTTTAGAGTACTGAAATTAAAAAAGAAATCTTTAGTAGAAAATATATGCTAAAGACCGTAGAGAGGCCGGATTGGGAGTTGACTGGGTGGGAATGGATAACTCTCCCAGAAACACTTACCTACTGAACTTTGAATCCACTACCGCACTACAGTGTTCTACTAAAAGTTTACTACTACTTAGGATTTTTCACTAAGGATATTCGTGATTTAAAGTTATTATTGTATTATTCGGGATAAAAAGTATCCTAAATATATATCCAGGATTTAAGTAATAACTGTACCAAGTATCAATGAAATTCATTCTTTCGTGATGCCCGTTCAGATAGACAGGCAATAATTTCAAAAAATATGTATATTTTCGTATTCATATGTCGTTACTAGAGTGCCCCCCATTAAAATTAAAAAAATATATTCTATAAGCATGAAAAATACAGTTGAGTTTTATAATAGTATAGATAGAGTTTATTATTGAACACCATAAAAAGTAGTTGGCACAGATTTTTTAACCCGGGCAGCTATTGGTGTTTCTTTCTCGCTCCATACCAAAGTGTTCATTTAGTTTGGCGAATATGTTCAGTATTACGACATGCAACTTAGGAATTCAATTCGGATGAAAATGTGTCTAGCACACATAATTTTCTATATATGTATATGAACAATAAAAATTGTAGAAGAAAACTTGAAAGAAGTCTGTTAATATCAGATACTTACTCGGACACTGGTCCCTCGGAATACAAACACCCTTCTCATTCCTTAAATATCCTTCGGCACACACGCAGCCAGGCTTGCAGGTGGCCGGGTTCGGCTTACATTTGATCGCCAAGTCTTTCTGCGAGCACTTCTCTAGGATGCACTGGTTCGCGCAGTCCGAACGAACTTCATTACGAGCACACGCTGGAAGGAGACGAGTTATTACATATTTGCTGTGTTACTTTTGTCTTATGAGTGTATTGGTGAGAGTCTGGTAGAAACTGTATACTTACGACATTGCTCAGGAAGCACACATTTCTTCTTATTAGTATCGTAGACATGTTTGGGCTTACATTCACAACCGTTGATCCGGCAGATGGCGGGGCAGGGAACGTTCTCCTGCTTATAGTTAGCGCAGGTGGTGCAGAAATTGCCGCAGCCCGCGGTGGCGTTCACATCGCCGCCGCAAGAAGCTGCTCACATTAAATCATTACATTGTATACACAAATGATAACGACATTATATTTGAATGTCCTGTCCACACAGCGGTCAGAGGTTAATTCATCATCATAATTACAGTCCAGAACTGTTCCCCTGCTGGGCTCGACACTCTTTTCATTATTTGCAGGGTACAGTCTACCATGCTGGAGAAGGACGGGCTAACGTCATACCTTTGAGCACTTTATGAGGAACTCTCAGGAATACAAGATTCCTCATGATTTTTTCCTCACCTTAACCAGTGATAATCGACTATTGAAATGCACATAACAGTGAAAATTGGACATGCGATGCTGAAGAATTTAAAGCCAGGACCTCCTGTTCAAGAGACTAATATTCAAAATACTAGTCTGTCGCTATGTAATGTATGATTATTAAATTATGCAGTTATTATTATTATTATTGGGAATACCTCCTGAAGTACTAGCGCGAGATGTCATGACAGAAGAGTCACAAAGATCCTTCAATAATAACCATAAACCAATAATTCAACGCAATTAGAAAACGAATACAATCCGATCTGTAGTAAAGTTCAACGTTTAAAAGTATGTAAAAAGACTTACGGCAATCTTGTTTAAGTATGCACACTCCTCGCCTGTCCCTCACGTAGCCCTCGGCGCAGAGACAGCGCGGCCGCGCGCACGCGCCGCCGTCCGTGCCCGCGCTCAAGCACGGCAGCCCGTAGCCGAGGTCGCTGCAAGTTTTCTCGCGACACACTTTGTTGGGACAGTCCGATAGTTCCTCGTTTACCTTGCATATAGGTTTAGCTGAAATGTTCAATTTTTTTTAGTACGAGATGCAAAGAAAATGGAATACAATACTTTGCACCGTTTTATTACAATTATCACTGCCAAGTAATTACTTTTAATTCAAAAAATAGTCGTATCTAATAGTATTCACAAAATAAGTGAATCAAAAACGTTTCATACCAAAATATATAATATTTAAATGAGGTTTTAAAGGACATCAATTTAATAAGAACTAACTGTACCCGGTGCAAATCGATATCATATTGGTCCCAAAACCTATTCCACAGTATTAAAAAATGAGTTACTAAAGACATCAGAGCTCTATCTCCTACCATCTCAGAGTCTATAAAGGACAAACAAACAAATTTTGATTGTTATATATAGATAATAATATTGTCTTTATCATAAAGCTTAGTGTATATTACATTGATGTTGTAGAGTCTTGGCCAGCGTGCTCACAGAACACAGTCCGACCCCTGCACTGTACCCAGCATGGTACTGTATGACGGCAAGGACCACCTTACCAGCCGTCAGTCCTGACTCCAATATACATATATTTATCCTGAGCTACAAGGATTAGTTACAGATAGCACATGTTAAATCGGTCCTTCAAAATATCCTAAATACAGTTTTACTTCCTGACTAATACATATTATATTTTATATTTACTTATGTCAGTCAAAATATTTTATTTCATCATAATTCATAGGATATTCATAGGAATATCGAGTTCACTTAATGAAAGTCAGAAGATTACATTCACAAAATTCATACATGCTTATTAAGATACCTTAAAATTGGTTCCTGATTTAAAATCCATAACGAATCGCGCGCTGTTGTCTAATGTCCCGGTGCACAGTTCCTGTCTGCGAGTCGTAAATTTTGCTATAATATTACAATATTGCTTAGCCTAAGTACCGTAGTGTATGCCGGAAGAAAAAAAATCGGGGGAAAAACCCTTATATTTGTATATTAAAAATATGAATTTATATGCAAATAACATGAATATGTAATAACCGTAAAAATATTGGAACAAAAAAATTTGTATATAACATGATAGCATTTATATAAACATACATTTATGTAGGTTTTACGTATAAATTATTTTGAAGTATATAGTAATATTTCCGTCCCTTCGTAATGCAATTTTTAAGGTATTAAGTATTTTTAAACAAATATTTATTGTACAGTGATAAAGGGACAGATAATACGGACGGAAATTCGGTACTAAATCTTACCAATTGAAATGTCGTCAGCAGCGCCAACTCTTTCTGCGGCAACCTCATCTTCTACAAATAAAATATCATATATTATATATAATCTCATTATTAACACTTTTCCATCAGTCAAAAGCAAACAGCCCAATGAAATAGGATTCTTGTATTCAACCAAATAGTTTAAAATATGTTTAAGAAGTACCTGTCAACACACAGTGCAGGTTAGCCACGAAAGCTACCAAAACAATGAACCTCAACATTGCCGCCAAGAATTGCCGCCAATAGCCGCCAAGAACCTACACGATCCAGCAACACTCGCGCCTTTTATATGATGTCCGTGTGCACCTGTGCAAATATAAAACACTAACAAATATAATTGAATGCTTCATGCCCGTACTGAATAAATTGAACGGAATACATTTTCATATCTTTGAAACATGACGCAAACGTAAATTGTTCTGTTAATGGTTTGAGAAACAAAGTTTTATAGATGGATTTTATTATGAGTACCTATTATGAAGTCATGATCGAGTAATCATTTTTTATTCAAGTAACGAGTTGAACAAGAGGACTGACTCACTTTGACTGAGGACTTTCAGGCAGAATTCATATTCTCCTAAGGTGTTTTAAACACATTAAATGTTCGTTATAAGGAACCACAACAAGAGCGGCGAGGCGATACGATTGTAGTCAAAGTCCTCTGCTCTGCGCAAACATCAACATGACACCGGAGAGCACACAGCCGGCGGCGCTCCGTCAACACCGCCTCGACCTCTGTGCGCCGAGACGGCGACACTGTACTCCGCTCATTACTGTCCTACTCGCGTCATTCTGTGACTTTTAAATATCACGTGGCAACCTATTAGTTGGATCTGTTTGTTTGAATATGAAATGTTGGTGTTTCATTTAAATGATGAATACTAAAGTATACTCACGGGCTTACAAATAAATGCTTCTGTCACTACTACGAGTAGTTCCGAGTACTTCATAACTTGTCATTTGCATTTTTTATACTTTGCATAATTTTTTATTATCTTAAAAGACGTGCTGAGAAAGTTCTTTCGCTTTTTCTTCTCCTTTGTGCACCTTTCCGAAACGGTGATAGATTAAAAAATGTTGATGTTTATAAGTGCATTACCAATACCTATGTACGTGAATAAAGGGATTTTGGTTTTGGTTCATAAAATTGTATGTAAAAAGAAACTGAAAAATAAAGACAAGGACTGTTAAGTAGTAAGTGTTAAAGCGGCGCGGCCGCGGGACAAGCGGCGCGGCCGTGGGACAAGCGGTGCGGCCGCGGGACAAGCGGCGCGGCCGCGGGACAAGCGGCGCGGCCGCGGGACAAGCGGTGCGGCCGCGGGACAAGCGGCGCGGCCGCGGGACAAGCGGTGCGGCCGTGGGACAAGCGGTGCGGCCGCGGGACAAGCGGCGCGGCCGCGGGACAAGCGGCCGGGACGGTACATTTTCATGTCTTCCTTAACGACACAGCCTAAGACTGCGAACATGTTTAAAATATGAAATTTATATTTTACTTATTTAATGAGGCTTTGATATTATTATTATGTAACAGGAAAATCCCTTCACAAATAAGCTCCCAAAGCGCCCCTTATATCACATATTGCTGGAATATCGTAGAAATATTGCTGGAATTAATTCCTAATGTTTAGCGGCTAAATATTTAAAAATCCTGTTCCGCTTGCTTCGTCGGTCCGTTCCCGCCGACCATAATGTGCCATGTACCATGTACTAGCTCATTTGTTTATTTGTAGAACGGATTCATTAAAAAAAATCTTATTCTGACCGGTTATGAATTATTAAATAAACAGAATAACCAATTTATAATTATATTAATACGAAATGTTCAGATGAAGTCACCGTTCATATGATTACGCCGCAGCTGGAAGTTCCCTTATAGTTAAATTAGTATAAGTACTATTGTATCATTAATATACCCGCTGTAGCATTAACGAATCAAATTACATGATTAACATTAATTTTAATTCAACTGTATTTATTATTAATTTTTATTTTTAAACACAACATATTTTTTATAGTAACTTTATTATGTGCAATTTCTTTAAAGTTTTTAACGCCTAAATATCTGAACACAATGCAATGTCACGAGCACTATGACATTATACGGCTCAGTACAGCCAACAAACGCAATGGGCACATTGCTCTCAGCCATAAAACCATTTCTTCAGCGACGTAAAATGTTCGCAGTGCTACTACATTTACCAAGTAATTCTCTACTTAGCTTAAGCCTTGCAGTTAATCTTTTGGCTCTCATATCGTAACATCAAGACGGCATTTTGGGCAAGAGGTTTCGTTTATGTCACGAATGTTCTGATTTTAACAACGTGTTGGCCATACTGTATGTATACTATATGTAATGTATCTGATACAGTTTTCGGCGTTCATTGCTTGAAGAATTATTCAATTGCAAATATTTGATAGATGGAACTTTGACAGTTGAAGGATTATCGATGTTTGTTGATAATATGAGATAGTGGACGCTATATAGAGGAGGTTGCGAGACGGCCTCGGGGTGGACACTAATTGTACTCGCCAGTCCCGGGGATCTTGATGCGGTTCGCCGGCGCAACAGGCGACCCAAATTTAATTACTTTATTATTATTTCGTTAACCATATATAAAGGGTATAAATCGAAAGTGAATAGAAAGGGATGAAGTCATAGAAGTTGAAGTGCTGATGATGAATAAAGTCAGTGTTTTATAGTTTAGTCCGTATCAGGATACAGATCAGCTGAACGAGTCTGCAGCTGGGCGGTATCATCTGTTGCTCCACACATTTATTTATTCACTGAGCTATTAATAATACACTTGTAAACGCTAACATCTTTCGTCTACCACCGTTTCGGTAAAGTATATTGAGGAACACAAACGGCAAAAGAAACTTCTTAGCACACTTTTGAATAAATATGCAATATAATATGAAAAAGAAAAACTACACAGTACATTTATTTTCAGACGTATGTAGAGGCCATAGGCTACCACGCTAGCTAACTGTGGATTGTTAGATTACACACAACTTCGAGCATTGTACGGGAATCTCGCCGTTACGCGAGTTTTGTAATGTTTTCCTTCATTAAAACTAAAGTAAACTTCTAATACAACTTTGAAAATTAGAAGAACGTGTACGATTGAGTCCCAGGTGCTCTTGTTCCAGCGACCTACGTTTTGAGCTGTGGCCTAGAGACAGCCAGCCAGCGACAGGCAGTGGCAAGAAGCTGAATGTTTGTAGTTGGGAACCGTTATTGTGTGTCGCAATCGATACGCTTCTGTAACACGTCCTGGTCTTAATCTGAACGCCGCTAACTTTTGGAAATGTGCCAGCGACCTCCTCGTCCCACTGCCGTAGATTAGCAGCGGTCAGACGTCGCTTCTGTACGCCGTTACTTTACTTACAACTAACACTGCCTTATCCTAACGTATAGGGACAGGCCGGTTGGTCTAGTGGTTAGTGAACCTGACTGCTACACCGAAGGTCAGGGATCGTTTCCCACCCAGGTCAAACTTTTCTGAGCAGGAATGTTTGTTCTTTGTGTCTGGGTGTAAATATCACGTCAAACATGCAACTCAAAACCGCAGCGCTAAAAGTTGCACAGGTCGCAGACTTGCTAGGCAACCACCAGTAGGAAACAATAGGTATAGCATGGCATTGTAGGAGGAGAATAATTTTTTCGTGTTTATTCCACATGTTATTTGTAGCTGAATAACAGTATTTGGTCAGGTGACTAAATATTGACATTCACCGATGCAAAATAATTTGTTTTATATTTCAGCATGGTACGTGATCATGGCAGTATCTCAGCACACAAACACAATTTACGAGTAGTTCGTGTATTTTAAAATTAGTTACTAACAATTTGATTTGCTCAAAAATATCGTAATTCCCGGGTGCCCAACAACTGACGGGTGCCCAGGAGACGGCTCCGTGCTGTGCAATGACATCTCTTCACACAAACAACGGAACCCTTCCTATATGTTCCATATTGAAGAGCTACCGCAGAAACTGTAATCCTCTGTTTCATCCTGTTTAAGCCTTTTTCCGCAATAAAGAGCATCCAGTGCTTTTCTCAAGTTTTAGTCTCAGTCTCAGTTTCAGTCTCAGCACACCTCTACGCCAAGTTGTATCAGAATTGGTTCAGTAGTTTAGGCGTGAAATGGTAACTGACAAACATATGGAGTTACTTTCGCATTTTGATAATAGTAATGATCGTCAGTAAATTGGAAATCTGTTAAATGCGTAATCTACGTATGTGCGAATTGACCGAAGAATGTTACACAATACGGCCCACTGAAAATCAGTGATTGGAGTAATGCGGCCACAGGCAATGCTGATGGGAGCTCTCTCAATATTATGTTACAAGTGACTTCATTTATTTGGATACTAGACCGCACCCGCGGCTTTACCTGAATGGTATATTCATTAAAAATAGCCTGTGTGTTATTCCAGACTATAATCTATCTCTATGTCAATTTTCATTAAGATACGTTCAGTAGTTTTTGCTCGAAAGAGGAATAAACTGACGAATTTTCGCATGTTTCTACTGATAGGATATTATTTGTTTTAATAATGTCGTTATAGGTCGTATGTTCATGTCGTTGAATGGATACTGCGCAAATAAATATATCTTATTTGAGATACCACATGGATCATACATGTGTGTGTGTGTGTCTGTCTGTTCCGTTCAGTTTTATTATGATCATCATGAATGTTCTTGTGATCAATATGTATGCCCATACATTTTAAATGACAGCATTCTAGTAGTCACGGTCGCCACCTTGGGAACATACAGGCAGATGTGAAAATATTGAGTTCAACCCATTAATAGCCCATTACTAAGCAAGGGTCTCTCTTCATAGCGAAAACGCTTAGAGCACACTCCACCACACTGCTCCAGTATGTATTGGTTCAAAATTGACTACGGAACTGCAATCTGTTCAAGCAGTAGACAGTCTAAGATTATTGAGTCATCTTATCGACTGTAGTTCGTTCAAAGTGCAAACACATACACATACAGAAGTGTCTCCGTACAAGCTTTTTGCTTTTTGCGTGGAAAATTTTCATCTTCACGCAATTTGTAATTTCAAAAGCGTTAGCAGAAGTATTTATTTATTTCTTTTTAATGGTAAAATAAACTTCATCATTTCACGTTCGATAATGATGAATTTCTATTCAAAGTTTCCTAGTTATTCTATGTCATCCCTTTCGAATTTTTTTTTTACGTGATAAAATGTTACCTATGTACTTTCTAAACTTATACTTAATACCTAGTATAGTTTAGTAGTAATGGCATATATTACAGGTGTATGAACTTTCATCAAAATGTGTTCTTTTGGTAACGAAAGTCTATAAGGTTTTTTTATAAATTTGTTGTCATACAAATTTCAATACTAAATACTAAAGAAAATAACCGCATTTAAAATATGTGTTTATATTTTACCTCTAAAGGTTTTTTTCATAATAAAAAGAAAGAAAAACTGTTTATCGTTTGTCTCATAATATATGTACATAGTATGTTGCGCATAGGACTCCGATAATGTTCTATATAGAATGACACTCTGAAACTACGGGTAAGACCGGGGTGTAGCTAAAGGGATTTGGTGGCACCGGAGCCGGAGATCTATGGCTGTGCAAGTGGAACTGGCTCGCATCCAGCGTGACGTCCCTGAGATTAACAACGCATCCTTCGTCCACCTTCATTGAGGTATCCTTGGAAATTCTGTGATCATTTTACTTGGAAAAAAATATCCTGTTGCTGGCTTCAACCCAATAATGGCCCATTGCTGAGCGCGGGACTCCTCGTGACTGAGCCTCTAGGCCTCATATACACAGTAGACCACACCGGTCCGATGCTCACTGACGACCACTAGCGGTCACCATCCTCCTACCGCCCGAGTGCTTAACTTTGTTAAAATAAATATAACTCCTAATATGGATAAAACAGCTACGACAACAATACACATCTCATACGATTCAAGATTATATGTATTACTTGTCATTTTAAAGTAAAGGAAACGAAAGAGATGAGCATCAGGCCGTCGGCACCGCACGCCTGTCCTGTGAAACAGTGTTAGTTCGGAATAGCGTGGCTCCTAAACATTTATCTTTGAACATGAATGTACTCTGCTATACCCATTGCTAGTATTGTACTGTCTATTTGAACGTTTCAAGAGTCACATGCAATATTGAGGTACATTAGCAAGTCTAGGAGGCACGCAAAGAAAGTCTAAATGTTTCGTGTAACCTTCTAACGAAGAAGGCCCGCTGAGCCGGGGAACATCAGGCATCCCTGGCTTTTATTGATGTCGTAAGTGGTTTAACATAAAAATAATCCGGGACAAGTTTAGAAAGGAGCGGAGCATGAATTTGAAATACGTTTGCAGATAAGGGCCATTGTTGATATAAAATACGATTACGGAAGGTAGCCACGCGAGCAGCCGCGGGGAGCCATCCCCGGCCGTAAAAATTACAAAACAACAATGGCGCAGATACAAATCATCGGAATACAAAGTTTGTATTAATGATGGTATCGTCTCTTTCGGCTCTTTTACAATGTTACATCATTGTTATGGGCGGCTATTCTGTTTCTGATTTAGGTCAGGCGAATAAAAATGTTTATAATTTTCTTTTGTTTTGCATGACAGTCAGTTAAGTCGAAAATAATAGTGCTAACTCTTGCGGCCGGAATGAAAGTTGCTTACAGTGAACAGTTTAAAAATATTGTACACTGTGTGCTCGCCTTACGAACCGTATCAAATTAAAATCCGCCGGAGTGCGGGGCGAGGGGCGAGGGGCGCGGGGCGCGGGGCGCGGGCGGTTCACTCACCTTGTTACCATTAGTAGTTACATGGAAATTGCTTTAAAAGTTTAGTTAATGAGGTTAGATAGTGAAACTTGCTCGGCTACAAAATTTATTAAAAAATTATCACATCACGTACGTGAGAGGTGTTTAGACGACATTCATGTGTACATCCGTTAGGGCAGGGACCCGTGGCATGTTGACATTCATGCCACCTTATAGTTATGCCACTGATCATCATCATCAGCGCCACATTTTATATTCAATAAGTTAGCGACTACGGTCCCATCTGATGGAAAGTGGCGTTGTAGTCGTAGATGGTAAAACGCTTTAACTTATTAACAGTCCATTCACTAAAACACTCATTGTGGGGATTTGATGAAATGGGGTAGTTTGACTTTCGAAAAGTTTTCGTAAAAACCAACTTGGGGTTAATAATTATTGTTTTTTTATGCTTGTTTTTGTCGGTGACCGTACCATATCTATTGAAACGTTGTCGCAGGAGGTCCGGGAAGAGGATGAGTGCCCGCGAGGAAAAAAAACTTAAGCAATTTTGTGCTTCGGAGGGACGTAAACCGTCGGTGGGGTGTTATCGTTAGATAGCAATCTGTGAGCCATGTCGGAGGCATTAAAACTTCCGACACTTGGGTTGGCTACTACAAATCCATACTGGAGCAGCGTGGTGGAGCATGCTCTAGGCCTCCTCAGTTCCTACTACTACACTAGTCGTCCTTTCGCTGCCTAACTCCTGCGAATAGGTTCTGCGGGCCTCAAGGTCTCCTGGCAGGGGCGGACCCCGCATCTGAGCAGCTGATTGTATCGTGTCACACTCATCTGGGTCATTGATCGGTGCCATCATGGAAGCATTTGCAAGTAAGCTGCAGCTTGGATTGTCTAGTCGGTCAATCATTACATCATTTATCAGAAAGATAAAAATTTTGTTTTCTTTAAGGATTAGACCTAATTTAATTCATACGATATTTTTAGGTGAGGAATTGTATTGATTTAACAGGTACAGCGAGCCGAGGCAAGAGAGGCGGTTTGTCCAAATAATCATCGTAGTGCTGCCAGACACATTTCCTCCTAGATGCAGGGCCTCGGGTTCGATTCTTTGCCGACCACGTCATCGATCACGATAATATTTTTATTTAAACTTTTACAACAATTTTCAGTTTTCCTCCTTAGAACACAAAATAAGACTATGCCAATAAAATAATATAAAGCAAAGTATATTTTATGTAACTTCTTCCCAGCTTTAATGATATTGGTTCCAATTGAAATATCGGGCCCTCTAACTTATTTATCTTTGCCAAAAAAGCCTCCGAACGTGTGCGGATTGTGAAGCGCCCGGCCACATTTTGAAATGGAACATTTTATAATCTGTTTTCGGAAACCTATTTAAGTATATTAATATATGTATGCAATAGCAGTAAATTTATTATTTCTAATAAAAAACTTAATTTAGATGAACTTTGACAGACCGATTGGTCTAGTGGTTAATGAACCTGCTACACCGAAGGTCCTGGGTTCTATTCCCACCCAAGTCAAACTTTTCTGTGATCAGCAGGAATGGTTGATCTGTGTGTCTGGGTTAAAATATTTAAGTATGTATTTAAAATTATATACAATGTATGTTTATCAGTTGTCCGATCACCATAGTACAAACTAACGCCTAGTTTAGTATCAGATGGCCGTGTGTGAGTTGTTCAAAGATATTTATTTATTTAACTATAATTTATTTAACTTTACATTAGTAACACAAATTCTACAAATTTAGTTTTTTTGTATTTAGAACTAATTTCTTCATTGTAAACCAATGAGAGATTTGTGACAGAGCACTATTGACATCGTCAAAGTGAAGCTTATTTCTTTTTGTCTTAAATGATAATGACGTATCATCAGCAAAAAGCACAATGTCAGCATTGTTCTTTACATAGTATGGGATATCATTGATTTATACAAAAAAAAGAAGGGACCCAAAATTGAACCCTGCGGTACACACATCGTAGCCGGAGATCCTAATGACGTTGAATCAGGAATGGTAACGTTTGTATCCTATTAAGTAAGTAAGACGCTATTAATCTACGCACTTTGTCTTTCACTCCGTAATTACTAAGTTTAAGCAGCAATGTGTCATGGTCAATACAATCAAATGGTTTAGATAAATTACAAAATATACCAATAACATTTTGTGACGACTTCCATGCTTCAAAAATATAATTTAAGAGCCTATCCCCAGTATCAGTTGTACTATAACATCTAGTAAAGTCGTACTGCTCAGAATCGAATCCACGATAGGAGTCAGGTTCACTAACCACCAGTTGTTCGATTCTTATGAGGCGTAAATCTTTTGCGGATGCAACAGCCAAATTATATTAATTCTCCAAAGATGTAATAACTCCAACCGGGAATCGACGCGTTCCTTATGAATTGAGCACTGAGCCTGCCTACTTGTACCAATTGTAAGCAGGTACTACAAGCTCGTTAATAATTCCCACATTAGGATTTATTATTCACATAGCGCATTAAACATTCAAACACTTCAAAACATGAGAGGCTCGCTCGAGGCAGCGCTCGAAAGATGTACGTACAAAAATATTCTGTCATTATATAGTGAAAGCCGTAGGCCAGAGTCGCCGCTACTACGGAGAGAATTTAATCTTCCCGTTCACGTGGAAATAAGAGCAGTAGAAATTCAAAAAGGAATTAATTAAGCTGATGTGTTTAAAACTCTGCACACGAGAGTTATAAATTTGGTCGGTTGAGTCACGCGCGCACGTATTAGGTACGGTAGGTATTTACGTATTCACAAGAATTTACGGCGCGCCGGCGCGTGCCTAGACACTGCTGCCTCAATTAATAGCTCTTTTTAAGAACACTGACGCTTCGCATTGGAACTTTTAACGCTAATTTCGGTCTTTCGCCGACTTTCACATAGTTGAGCTGTCGTGTTCGCTACTCTTGTTTGGGGGAGATTAAAACAAACGACGGCAACACTCGTTTCGCATTATAATCCCAGTCGAGGAGGTTACGTATTCGTTGCTTTTCTAATCTGCGGAAAAGTAATATTTGTTATGATTATATGAATAACGTAACCGCTCCGGCACGAGACGATATATTATCCTGGTCTGGGAGCTTTTACGGAAAATATTATTTATTCAAGTAGGAGTAAGAGCTACTTGGACACATCAAATATGTAGCATTCAGCTACAACCACTTCTCATGATTACGAGACACGTCATTATTAAGCAAATCCTTGCCAAACATTATCGGGAACATTTCTTGTCTAGAATGTCTAGCTGACCTACAGATCAGGTCATATAACCATAATAGACGCCAGTCAAAATAAAATAAAATATTAACGTTTTAGTGTCTATATTACGAGCATTTTGAATCCTTCAATTCCCAAGTTCGTAAGAATTTGACATCATACATAATAATGTTTGGAATAACAAATATTTTTATTTGTATATTAATCAAAGCTTTTTATACTATTTCAAGTGATAACTCTAATTGAATACATTTTATGAAAAAAATATGAATATTAAAATTTATACTTATATATTATATAAATATTATAAATACGAACGTGTATGTGGATGGATTGATTTTTGTTACTCTTTTACAAAAAAAACACGGAATGGATCTTAATTAAATTTGCCGTACAGATAGATTGCAGCGTGGAATAACACATATGTACATAGATCACTTTATAGACCCTACGTTTCAATAAATAAAAAAAAGATTCTTAAAAAAAGCTAATTATCGTGTACGTGGTGTTGATTGACAAATTCCTGCAATATTCGTCCGTGTGGAACAAGGAAGGCGCATTGTGATTAGCGCAGCAACGGGCGCTATCTGATCCGCGCCGAACATTCGGGAGCGGGACGTTAATAGTTTAGTTTAACATTACATTAGCCAAAGACGGTTACTGGATCAGACTATATCACCATAGTGGTCACTGCTGGGCTGCGTGTTGTGTGGCGGCTGACTCAAGATGGTGACTAGGCAGGTGGGCTTCACAAAATGATAATAATTTAAATGATCGTATTATAAGTCGATGATAATATTGACAACTAGTGACTGCATGATTTGCGTCGGAAAAAAAACTTCCATTCGACTCCTACTTTTCGCAAGCTATGTCACCTATAAAAATCATTTTTATTTTCCGCAATGTAAATCGGTCCAGTCGTTTTCAAGGTTACTTAAAAAGAAACAAACGAACAAGAGAACTTTCCTTTTTATAACATGAGTAATAGCAATGAGCTGGTCACATCGCTCGAGGGATCGACAACGAAGGGTCTCCACAGAAAGGTCCTCGAATGGAGGCTGCGTCTCGGAAAAAGACCTGGGTACCTCGATGCCCCCCAACCGGGTGGACTGTTAAAATGAAGAAGATTCTTTAAATTGATAGTTGTGAACCGATTTCATAAAACATACCATTACCGTTTCTAAGCTCAGCACACACACAAACACAACCATATAGATACACTAAAATATAATATCTTTCCTTTATTAAGAGTAAGAAGTAATAATTTCTCCCAAATACCTTGCATGTACAAATAGTGATCACAAATTTATTATATTTATTGATAATTTAAAAAGATGAAAAGAAAGAAAATAATTATTCGTGGTTTTGACACAACAAATATAAAAACAAAATAAACAAACCAAGAAGAATAACAGCGTGCCTCATGTTTAGTACAGCATGTTACTTAGAGCATGTTTCTGGTTATATTTTGCTCATCACGATCATAAGGAGATGTAAGCCGCGCCGGTGCCTCTTGTAAGGAAATCATTTTAATTTGTTTGTGTTACGGCATCCATCGTAATTAATTATTAAAAAAAGAATGTCAACATAATCTTTTGGTGCAATTCAGAATTTGATGGTAAATTTACCGTTTGTATCGTATTAGTAATAGGGATTAGTTCAATCATTATTATGAATCATGATGAATCGCTTGTTCTTGATGTATCGAACGTTCCATGTGTCTAATAAATACATTTCAGTGAAATAAACGAAAGAATAAAGGAAAACATATTTATCGAGCCGAAGGTTCGCAATAAAAACCCGATTTAGTTATTGTAAACTGGAACAAGAAATAATTATAACAATTGTTTTTATTATGAAGGTTGTTAGAGAAGATAATGAAACATAAATTGCTTGTGTAGCCACAGATAGAAAGTTCGTCGAGGATGAGCCGCGATCTCAATGAACCGTGGCTTTAAACTATATTCAGTTCCAACCGTTTCGTTGCCCACCGGCGAGCACGGGTCCTTCCTAATTACCGAGGCCTTTTTTTATGATCGAGGGGTAAACCTTCAAAAGGTGCCCGGCACTTTGGGAGTAGCACCGGGGTATGTGTGATTTTTACCCACTAAAACCCCCCTGGTGGCCTGCCTCTGCGCTTTGTATGGACTCCGGGGTTTCACAAGGAGCACGACTAGAGCATACCCTACGTAGCATCAACTAGATTGCTGTGGGCTTAGTGGCCAACGAAGTGATATAGAAGATACACTTTACCACACACGAACGAGTTTTTCTGTAAGATACATTTTATTTGGGTGATGTTGCATGAAGATACATTAAGGTTCACATGAAATATGTTTCAAGTTAAATGGTCTGTAATAAAAGAAACTATTATAAAAAAACACAAGCTCAGCTCCCACATCAATATCTTACTAAGTAATTAGGTGAAAAACAAAACTATTTAAATTAATGTTCACATTTCGAATTTGTCGACACAATTCGAATTTGAACGCAGGGTTGACTTGTCACCCTATTACAAAACGAATAAAGTAAATTCGCACACAGCCGGTAGGAGTCGAGATACGGCCGAAGCAGCCGGTAAACCTTGTTAAAAATGCCTTTAAAGTAAAAAAGTTGGAGCGCGTCACTATAAGTCCTCGTGGACCTCCGTCCTCGACTCACATCATCAACTTCCAAGCGACACTATTTATCTTTTCCGTATACTTTTTTGCCTCTTTTAATACGGAATAACTATATTCCTTTCATATGTAGTATACCACAGTAGAAATTTTATGTAAAGTTAAAATAATAAAAATCTAGTGAAGAAATAAAGAATCCTACAAATAATTATGAAACTCAGTTTAAAACAATATTGTAGTCGCAGCGTACGTACGTCCCACGCATAACTACAGTTGTCATTTATAAAATAAGCAGGGAAGTGCTACTGAGACCAGTGTAGTTCACTCCTAAACTTACTTGTATCCAAATTCTGTTTGGGTTACTCTTCGACGAATTAATTATAATTCAGGATTAACAACGAGTATATTCCTCAATAAATAAATATTTTAATTACAAGATACACGGTTTTCTTTAAATTTATAATAAGAAATGTGTGGCGGTGCGGTCGGCGAGAGGACTGCTATCAATGGCGGCGGCGCACGAGGTGAACTCATTAATCTTACTGAAATGGCAGTTAAATAGAAAGCATGGGTGCCTGTTACTCAAGGGGTGTTCCAGTAATGGGTCGGTTAAGATTTCTGTCCAGATACCTTCGCCTAAAACCATCAACGTTAAAAAATTAACACAACAAATTAACTGACCTCCAAAAAAGGAGTAGCTTCTCCACTGGACAGTATTTATATTTTTTTAGCTCATAACTTCTTACTGGGTGTACCAATTTTGATTGATCCTTTCTTTTGATAGCTGGTGCTTGTCATATAGATTTTAGTAAAATGTGATTAATACACTGATAATTTTCTCGCTATATTACTTGCCTTTCATACGAATATTTCTTTTTTTAGGAAAATATTAAAAAAACTTGATGGTAAGTAATAATGATTAAATTAATTAAAATGATAACAGACATGTGCAACAGACATCTGCCGTGTGCTGATAGAGAGCGTTCATGAAACATTTAGTTGTTCCCTACAAGCAGTCAATAACACACAACTTCAGAGCAGATGGGGCACTGATTGATGGTAAGTGTGGACAGCCAGGGGGACGATAGCTACTAAAGTGGGATCAAAAAGGAAAGAAAAGCTGGAATGGAATGAGATTGAAATATCTTCGAATGGGGAGAGGATAAAGACAGCAAATAGATAATGTATCTTTACAGGAGCCGGGTCCATTACACACACGTACTCCAGAAATACCAATACAATACCTACTGCTTCAGAATATGATTAATGTCGCCGTTTTCGTTCTTCGCAATATACTATACTATAGTATAATTATGCTTGTTTCCTAGACAACTAATGTTATATTTAGTAACGTATGTTTATTACTATATTCCATTTAACTACATACTTCGTTACTACAACAACTAATTCACATATAACAAAAGGAATCGATACATTTCATTGAACATGGGCCTATATTCGTAAAGCTGATGTCAAGATGACGTCATCCATCTATCTGTAATCGCAGCTAAATCCGGGCGGCTTCGTCACGGGACATTTGGCAACGATTGCAGGTAGGAGCAAGAGAGAAAGATATCTGTCATAGATCACATTCTAAACTATGGACTTGTTATGGAGCTACGAGTATATTTTGCACGACGACCCAACGTCAAATTGATACTTGAGTTGACATCTGAGTATATGTATATTAAAGCGTGAAGCAAAAACTTTGTACCCCTTTTGTTTTCGGTATTACGTGGATATTTAAAAGTTTATTTGACGAAGGAGTGCAGAAAGATAATTTCTTAATAAATGATGCATTGGAACTAAGTACATTAAATAATTGATTAAATACGTAACGCACACCTCCATGCAGTTGACACACTGAGGTTTGACAGCTTCAGTACTGTCAATGACGTGGACGGTTGAATTTTTTTAATTTAATTTTATTTTTATTTTAAAAGTCGTTCTAACAAAATGAACACCATTACATTCGATAATTTCATGCACAAAATAGTATCTATCAAGTGTCATTTTAATTACAGGTACAAACAACATTTTATTACATTTCATTTCTCCGGCTATATTTGGTAAAAAAAAAACATTTCATACACGCAAATTGACCGTATTGAGAAAGCGAGATGGAAAGATAAAACGTCAGTCGATTTTTTGTACATATTATAAGTGAATGGCTGACTACAGTCCCACCTGAACGTAAGTGGGGAAATCTTACGTGGCTTTAACTTAAAAGAGGCCTACAGGAATGAAAACTACGATTTTTTTAATTCTTGTCTGTTTGTCTGTTTATCCGAGCCGATTATGATGAATAGACTGCAGCTTTCACTGGCGTATTGTACCAAGTTTGGATTAGTATTTAGTATTGATTTGTTAAAATAAGTTCGCAAATAAAAAAGATATGACTAAATAGACAAATTCTTTAAAGAATCTCGTATGTCCTTAGCTATACCCAAGCAAAGCGGTCTAGGTTCGGATGGCGCCGGCACCCGAGAGCAATACGACATGAATATTTAATATAAAATTACATTGATGTTTATGCATAATTTACCTAAACGTCCCACCTAGTTTAAAATGCGGTTTTCTTTTGATATTAATGCTGACGATAGCCAACATCAAATGTTTCGCTGCTGGCCTCGGGGCTCGGATAACGGTAATAATATTTCAATCTTAAACTCTATTTTTTAAACTTTAAAACGGGTTACTCACGATTGTTGTTATGTATTCCGATATTTCGACCCAGTTGCATGGGAAACTCATGACAGCTGACACTTGACAAACACTAATGACTAATGAGCCTGTCAACTTTACGTCTTATTCTTTTCCCGTTCTTTGGTAACATATGACGGTACACGACATGCAACTGGGTCGAAATATCGGTATAAATAACAATAATCGTGAGTAACCCGTTAAAAACTTTTAAAAATGTTTACTGTCCACGATGACTAAAGTTTAAAACCTTAAACTCTATTATCTCAAAATCTTGGCACATTACTTCACAATTATTCGATTCGAGTTCATAGTCGACATTATTAACATTGAACTTAATATCTTTAAATCAGTGTTATTGTGTGAGATGTTTGCGAGGAGCGCTGAACGAGCAGTAGCGAGGACATGGGAGTGAGTGTGACGGCGCTCCAGGAGACAAGATGACGTCGTTAATCTTTGCGTAATGGCGGTGGAACGGTAACGAGGCGGTCACGGAACGTTTGGCTACTAACGATTCGCCTGCCTTACCTGCCCTGTCTGCCTCACCTGCTCTGCCCCACCTGCTCTGCCTCACCTGCTCTGCCTACCTTCATGCCGCTTACCTTAAAGCTGTTGTTGTATATTACATACTACTCTCTGCTCGTAAATGTAAGCCGTGCAAGTGATCGGCAAAGTTTAGCAACGGTATGCGCGATCGATAGGAACGGTAGCCATTAGTAGCAAAAGTTGATAAGCGATTCAGCCTGTCCGAGTCATTCCCAGATGTTATCATTAAACTGTGTCGCAGGTCTTCCAAAGGCATAAAAACTTCCTCCGACAATTGGACTGGCCATCGACGCCTCCACCAATCTGTACTGGAGCAGCGTGGTGGAGTATGTTCTAGGCAACCTCAGTCACCTTCGACTTTGAATATATTAATAACACTATGATATGTAGTGTTACGCGTCATATTTTTCATAATAACATTCACATGAGAAGTTAGTACTTTAACCCTCCCAATATCCTCCCAACCCCTTTAAATTAAGATTAATGTATTTTTACAATTACAAGTACGTTCTAGTGCGTCTCTATTGTGAATCCAAGGACAAATCCAGTATTTCTTGAAACATGCGATGGACTTTGAGAAAATCCATTAGCAATGTAGCGAAAATACGATATATTTTCGTTACAATAAACAAATCAAGAGATGGAGTGGCAGTTCAGTGAGTTTATCAGCGATCCCGAAGTGAAGTGGAGTGAAGAATTGGTCCGCTCAGTTGTAGGCGCACTGTTGGTGTGTGGTGTGTGGACACGCTCATGGATGGATGGACCGATTCTTTTATATTGTTCATGTAATATGATAAATGGTAATAATATTCTATCATTACAAACGTTGGTGTCTTGAACGGGCCACACTTTAAATCCTACGTGAACCTTAAACTTTTAATTCAAAGTCAAAGTTAAATAGTGTATTTTTTAATACACTTGTGAACGTCGATTTTTTGGTCACCTTTTCGGGAAGGTGCCATGATAAAGAGGACAAGTAACGGCGCAAAACTCCTCAGCGCATCTATTAAAAATACATACAATAATAATAATACAGTGAGTACAGGTTATTTAAGAGAAACCCAGTCGAGCGCAGCTGCCGCGAGTATTACGGCCGAGCATCCTGCTCGTTCATATTTTTGTTGACGCTGTACTACCGTATTTCTATGAGCCGCGATTCAATTTTTACATGATAATTATCTATAATAATCATGTCCACCCATCGCGGCCCACTATTGAGCACGGGTCTCTTCTCTGAATGAGAAGGTTAAGGCCATAGTTCACCACGCTGGTCAGGTGCGGATTGGCAGACTTCACACACTTATGAGTTTTGCTAACTCTCCGGCATGCAGGTTTCCTCCACCGTTATAGCGAGTGACATTTAAATGCTTAAAACGCACATAACTCCGAAAACTCAGAAGTGTGCTCCCTGGGATTCGAATCCGGGCCCCCCGAGGAGGAGGCCGATTTCTTAACCACTAGGCTATAACCGAAAACTTCATTTAAAAACTATACTTGAAGGAAAACATGGTGAAGAAACTTAAGAGTTCCTATAAACTTTTCAAAGGTGTGTAAAGTTGTCCAATCCGTACGTGGCGTGGCGGGAGAGAGGGCCGGCGCCGCTCTCTTTGTGAGAGCAGTGGTTGTGCGGCTCGTGCTCGGCAGTGGGCTGGGAACAAGGTCAAACAATATAATTGCTCGTAAACACGTAACAATATAGGCAACACCGTGTCTATGTAACGAGATATTACTGATACCGGCCAGAAAACGTTAGTTACCTGCGCCGACTGAAAACCCATTAAAGTTTGTAATAACATCTACAAAGCAAGTTAACAGCAACACTCACACGGACACAGGTCTATTGTAGTCAATCCTCTCCCTCTATTTCGCTTTCGGAACTCAATTTATTCTACATCTCTCAAGCTCTAGCTACAAAGCATCCATCCATTTTATTCATAAACGGTATATATGTATGTACAAACGAGTTTATAGCGAAAGGAACAATAGTATTGTCTGATAAAATTACAATACTTCAACTTTTATAAAACTATGTAATCGTAATTACCAATTTTTTTTTAATTTCAGGGGGTGCTTTCTGTCCATACATTTTTAGTTCAGTAGAAAAAAGGTTTCAGAATTTGATGTATTGGGGAGGTTGGAGGATTTCGACTGTCGCAACTCCTCTGTAGGTAATATCTCAGGGAAAGGTGGACTGAACATGAGCGCTACATGAGACCATGTACCATTAGGTGAGTCTTTTCCTGTTGCCCCGTCTTGAAATAATTATTCGTTTATTCTTATAATTTATATTATTTTGCAAAAAGCAGAACTTTATAATTATTTACTTACGAATTAATTATCGTCGGTGGGTCTATTTTAATCAAATTGCAATGAATATGGTAATGGGGAACTACCAGAAATTCAATTATATTGATTTTAATCTTAATAAATAGAGTGGAGCTAGCGAGGCGATGGTGATAACCTAATACGTAAGTTAATAATGTTGTTCATTTGAACGTAACATAAACGAGGTCGGAGCTGAGCGCCAATTTCATTCGCCGGATGTAAATCAAATGACATGGCGACGAGTTGACACATCGACGATGGAGCCTCCCAAATTGCCGAAAATAAAATAAAACTAAAAATATTCCTATTGGACATCGCCGGTCGCACTAAAAACAATTAGCCCAAATGTAACAAATTCAGCTGAATTGCAAACAATTCCCCGAGTTTTAGTTTGAATAACTCTTGTGCAGAACCTATTCTGGCCCAATGAACTGGCTCGCTCAGCTTTATTCATTCCATTTAAGTTTAACTTTAATTTTGTTCAATTGCTGCAGGTTTTTAACCTCATGATTATTTATTTCTCACAAGACACTTTCAATTGAAAATTGTTGAATACTAAATTTTGTTTTATAGCCGAAATGCCCAATTGAGGTGACTATTGAGGCGAAATGTTGTCACTGTAAAGCTGAACGAATCTAGCTAAATGCTAATAAATAAATAGGTATAATCATCTTCAAGCGGGTGAATTATTTTTTTCTCCAATCATAGTTAAAGACATTCCCTATAAAAAAAAATTAAAAAATTTAATTAAATTAATAAAAAAGAATAAAATTGGTGCATTCATTCATAATTTGCGATACCAAATACGAACAGATATGTTTCTCGCGCATGGTTTGGTATGGCAGCATTTGATGTTTATACGAACATAGTCTGACGTGCCGGTTGATCTAGTGGAACTGACTGTTACGCCGAAGGTCATAGGTTCGATTCCCACCCAGGTCAAACCTTTCTGTAATGAATGTTTGTTCTATGTGTCTAAAACTATATGTGTATGTTTGTTTATCAGTTGTCCGATCACCGTAGTACAAGCTAACGCTTAGTTTGGGGTCAGACGGCCGAGTGTGATAGGCCTCATATCGTCCTGGCGGAGTAGAGCGTCACTGCTAGCAGTCTTACAAGGGGTACAGTGCGAGTGGTCACACCCTTGGCAACATTACCGAGCACTCGCAGTTCAATAATTTTCTTAATATACATACATATGTTTCCTACACTGCGTCAATCAATTTTTCAATGAAATGATTTGATCGTGTCAACAAGGCGACAACAGTAGTAGACCGCATGTTGCCTCTCACTGCATGTCGTCGGCGTCGAACATTTATTTAATTATTATTTAATTGTTGCAGTCCTAATTACTCCTAGTCCTAATTTTATTTAATTTTTCATACAAAGTATATGAGTAGGTATTATTTTTTCCGTGCTTCGGAGGGCACGTAAAGCCGTCGGTCCCAGTTGTCATCGTTAGAAAGCAGTCATTAAGCTATGTCCGAGTTATTTCCATTCACATTATTAACCTCCTTATAAGTTGAAATAGGTTAAATTTTTGGTTATTGTATAGTTTTTAGGAAACTCTTAGGAGTACAGGTTTCCTCACGATCTTACACGGACATCATTTAAAAATTAAAGGTGCACGAAGAATTTGATCTCCGAACCTCCTATTCCAGAGAGCAACGTTCGTACCGTCTCCTTATCATAAATGTTATATCCCCAAACAATACAGTCGGAACAGATAACACAAGATATGTGTACACTCCAGCCGCTAACTGACTGCACTCGTCCGTGTGTGTGTGTGTGTGTGTTCAGACAATGCAGGTTTGATTGCTTGTAGCTCATTGCTAAAGATGTTTAATTATGCGGCTAATTATAGAAGATACTGTCTAATAAGCAGCCGAGTAGAACATTGGTTGAATCCCGTCATTAGGACAGGTCCTGCTGGACACATTACACACACCGATCAACTGATTGTGTAGTTTAACTGGCTGACCTGGCTGAGGTTGTTCTGCCAGAGACATTAACTATGCCTGCCCCTGTCTGAGCCACAACGTATGTTAAGAGCCCCGTGGTATACATACAATAGTGCCCAATTTCGGCTAAGCCGTTTTAGAGTAGCCGTAGTAATGTGACTAAATAATGCAGCAGGAATAAAGCCACACATGATAAATATGATTATATCGAATATTTTGCCGTTAAATGGGCAACTCGAAACAACAATATTTTTTAATTCGGACACTGCTCCAGAAACTACTGAGTTTCTTTTGTTTTATTATATAGTGATGTTAATGATGAAAATTAATGATACGAGTCGTGGCCTTGTGATAGCATTCTTACTTTTTCGTTTGGTTTCTGCAAGGTGTTTAGTTTCATTAATTATTGACATAAAAGACATTTACTTTAACTGTCTATTTAAAATCGTTAGGGTTATTATAACTTACAGCCAGTACCCATATTTTGAGCCAGTTCCTCTGACCGTACCATAACTCATAAGTTATGTGTGTCCACGATGATGAAAGTTTAATCTCATATAAAAACGATATATAAAACCTAGGACGAAATAGATAATTTGCATTGAATATGATATTGATACAAGTAAAACTTAAATGTATTTTTGTAACTTTTCTGTAAGTACGTGCTTGACGAGGAAGCCCGGTGGTAGGTGGTAATGTTACTAAGCTAGAGACGGCGGCGGCGCAGTCTACGTCACAGCCATCGTTACATTTATTCTCGTAGCTATTAAAAATAACGTCAACATTTTTTTCGAATCTACCACCGTTTTGGAAAGGTGCTATTTTGAGGAGAAGAAACGGCGATAGAAACTCCTCAGCACATCTTTTCAATTAGTAAAGTGTTAAGATAACGGTTGGAGGTTGTTGAAGTACTGCTCCGAGTGTACTCTATGAGAACATCGTTTATAGTGGTATATTATATCGCAGTAACATGCGGCTCACACACCGCCTTGTTATCAGACGAGCTCGTCGTTGTCGCTGATAGTACGCACAAAACTTTTTGATGTGAGTAAAATGTGTAGTTTTTATCGACTTCAAAAACGGCTTCATAATTTATTGGCTGTCATTACGTTGGCATTGTAATACTTGAGATCAGAAGTCGTTATTTTTAATGATCAAAATGATCTTCCTTATCTTCTACGAACAAGTCCACTGACACAAAGTCTAAAACTTATTGTTTTACATTGTATTCCTTACTAAAACCCTCATCAATAGATCCTCACATTCTTTTGCAGCATTTAATATTATGTAATAATTGCACGTAATATAAAAGATCTGTTGAGGAGGTTTCTTCGTCGTTTTTTCCTTATCAATATAGCACTTTAAAAATTGTTTACGATCGCTGACAAGTTATTTATTCCACCGTGAATAAGCAAATTTATAAATTTTTTTTTACGTTGATTTAATAAATAACTATCATGGTAGTTTCAGATGCCGATCAAAATATACAAGATGGACGCCAGCCCGCCGGCCAGGGCCGTCATGATGCTGTGTGATCTCCTGCAGGCGCCCGTGGAGCTGGTCGACGTTGACCTCATCACCAAAAAACAATTCACTCCAGAGTTTCTCAAGGTAAACTGCACTTTATCTATCTCAGTTTTCACATCAACTGTGATTGTGATACATGATCTTAAACTCGATTCATCGTGGACAGCGAACATTGGATAAATTACGACTAGGCCGAAATATCGCGGCAAAAACATACATCGTGAGTACCCGTAACATAGCATTATTCTGATGCAGCCGAGGAACAAGTTTCCGGCTATTTGGTACCGCGTAGGAGAGCGTCTTGTGACACGCTGCAATATATACTTTAATATTATTCTAGTGATTGTTTTTCTATTATTTCCACCTTTATTTTGAACCCACTACCATTGGCAAATGTTTGGCAATGTTTTCTATCTGACATACTATTTCTAATGTTATTGTGTATGTCACGTGTAGTTTTCCAATGGTAGTTGTTAATCTAAAATTATTTAAAGAGGTTTGTATAATGGTGACTTAATTTTTTAATGAATACAGCTATAATAATTGCTTCAGATAAACCCTCTACACACGGTGCCTGTGTTAGAAGATGGCGACTTTATTCTCCACGACAGGTTAATATGTTATTATACATTTTATATATAATAATATATGACTGATATATTGCGTTATTTGGTGTGTAATAACTTTACACAGCGACACTCAGCATCATTTGCAGCTATGACCAACACTAGTTGTATCACCTGTTATTTTCTAATATTCCCCAAAAACGAATGCAAAACGAACGCATTTCCATAAATGTACTCTGTCATCAATCTTGTCAAATATGCTCTATGGCCCCTCAGTGACGAGGAGAGATCCGGAAACCCGTATTAGTGGACCATCAAAGGGTTAAGGCCATATGAAGCTTTGCATTTTAAACACAAAATGCGCTTAACACTATAACTGCTAATGTCACTGGCTGACCAAATACTTGGTAATCTAAACACAACGAGGGTTATCAGAATGTTTGTGTTATTGCGATTATTATAATGCCGGGCGTGCCTGCCGTGTGCTGGCTGGACCACTACAGATACCACGCGGAGCGGTAGTAGGTGGCATGTGTGTAGGGGCGGCAAACCGGATTTGACACTATTTCACGGAAATCTGTGGAAAAAAAACCGTCTGTAATTTACAGGAAAATTTATTTTTGACTAATTTCCGTCCGCGGATTCACGCGCATGCTGTGTTGATTCAAAGTAGTCTTTGTGTCGAACCAGATTATAATATTTCTGTATGAAAATTCTATTCAAATCCTTCTCGTAGGGTTTCTTTATAGAGTAACAAACTTCCATCCGTCATTTGAGCCGTCCTCATAACCTTTCATATTTATAATGGAAGTGGAATTTTATGACATTTAAAACAAAAATAGTGTATAAAATTTCGTATTAAGACCACAAGTGCGAACTAACCCAACGCAGCTCGATTTATTGTCATTTATATTCGGTACACTGAGCACACACACACCTCACTAGGTGCTTGCTGATTGTATATTTCATTAATGTAAACATTGAAATAAAGCTGTAATCCCTATGAAACTACATTTTCACCCTCCTTTACACCTCTCATTACTAAGTTTGGTCAAATCACTACACAAATATATAAAAATATATGTCTAACAAAATTATTAAACAATCGTAATGTTTTCACAGCAAAGAATGTTATAGCTATGGGCATTAATAATGTTGGAGGTCTAGGGACGGCCGCGCCCCGGGCCAGCTAGTGCAGCAGCAGCTCCTTGCGACTGGGCCACGTGGTCGGAGGCGCCAGCTCGCTGCAGTGACCTCTGTTTACTTTATCAATGTACCTACTCTTATCTAAAAGGTCTAAATGACATTCTCTTCCACACTCCATCATATTTATACTAACTTAATGCTAATTCGATCTGGAATGTTTAATAACAACCGTTGCCTAGCAACCTGTGACAAACAGGGGAATTAAACTTTTTGTTGTTTTATTAATTAACTCTGTATATATATACATATATATTTTTTTAACTTTTCATTATAAATGATGCAATTTTCTCGATGACAAAGTTTATTAAAGCGAAAATCAATAAATTATGAATGTATAAAACAAAATACTTCAATGGTTGAAAGGTTGTTAACTCCTTCATGAAATGAAGGATGTCAGAGTATGAATTATTCAATAAAGATGTGTTGTATTTTTTTGTGTGACTGTATGACTCAATTAAGTTATAATTAGTCAAAACTTAATTTAAAATATAATGAGTAGTTTAGCGAAAAAGAACCCCATTTTTACGTGTGCAAGTTGGTGAAAACCCTACAAAAGGTTATTTGTTTACATTTCTTCCGGATCGAAGTTGCACCAAGTATTTATTCGACCCACGGCGTGGCTCGCATAGTGTGTTGATGAAAGTTGTAAGGTATTATATCGGTTCAAATACGAAGATAAAAATAATAATTCAAAATAACTAAAAAAAAAATTTTGTACAATTCATTTAATTAAGATTAAATTATCACTAGGTGTCGCTGTAACGATACGCTGAGCATAGCTCGATCTACCAGCAATGACAAGCATTTTATATAAAAATGTAGTAAATATTATTTCTAACACAACATTTGAACATATTTTTTGTCATTTCGTTTGTTTAGAAACCATTATCTTGAATATAAATAATATTATTATCTATACACATGTATCATTTATAAACAATATGTCGTCATTAAATGTGTTATTAAATATTGTTACAGTCACGCTATCATGGCGTATTTGGCTGATGTTTACGCCAAAGATGATTCCTTATATCCAAAGAACGTGAGGAAACGAGCTCTAGTCAGCCAAAAGTTGCTTTTAACCGCATGCACCCTGTTCCCGCGGACGAGAAGCATCACGGTATTTCCTTAAATAAAATAGTTAATATTAGTTTGTTATTGTAGTATAATTAAATCAACAGTGTCATAGTTTAAATGTAGATAAATAGGTACTCACGATTTGTTAATTGCTACATCTTGTTTTTCACCAGTTTTATCGTGACAATGATCCATGCAACTCGGTCGAAATATCAGTATAATAATAAAGAAACATATGAGCGATAAGTTGTGAGCACCGCGGCCGTTTTAAATGTTTAGTGTGCGCTACGATAAAGCTTTAAAAACACATCACAAGAGTATAATGCCAGTTTCTATCTATTTAATTTCTTCATCAAATTCTCTTCTTTCCAGTTCCAAGTGGCTATACAAGGAAATACAACTATAACAGATTTGCAATATTCCGATTTGAAAGAGTGTTACGGGTTCCTGGAAACGTTCCTGACTGCCAACAAGTACCTCGCAGGCGACCACATTACCATCGCGGATTTGGCTGCTATTGCCACTGTCACCACCATGGTGTACGTAGTGCCGCTGGACGAGGACAAGTAAGATATAACGAAGTCTCTTTACCGCTCAATATGTCGCAAATAGATCCCAAGATCAACAAGTAATATACCTAATTACAATATAAAAACCCGACTGTGACAAATAGAAAGCAAACACCTACATACAACACGACACCAACTGATGTGGTAGCTCGTATAACAGGAATTTTCAAGTTGTTTTCGACACGTGGCACCTCATACGTAATGTCAAATTTTTGTTTAAAAATTTTCGCTCCCGATATTATAGAAGTGCCTCACTTTTGTTTTGATGACGTCAGCATTTTTTTGTAAATATGTTTTGTATCATTACCAGATTTTTAACTTACGAAATAAAGTTTAACTCGACTACTTTATGAATGCTGCTTTAATCTGATCAATAAGGGTTATATTACTTTTCCTGTTTAAAATCAATTTAACTCAGAGCTGTCAATGGCTGCGTGTATGACTGGTACTGGTACTTACATCGTCCCCTAACACAGATTCATGTAACACATCTGGTTTTGAGAAGTGATTTAAGTAATCATTACTAACTATAGGTGCAACAGAGAGTCTAATGCAGATGTTATTCATAAATATTAAAGCAATGTGATAAGCACAGAGTGATATGTAGCATTATGTGAAATATATATTTTTTCAGATATCCTAAGACAACAGCGTGGATGAAAGATTTAGAAAATAGAAGTTTTTGTGAGAAATATAACAAGCCTGGTGTTACCTTTCTGGGAGAGTACTTAAGGAATGCTTTGAATAAATAACTCGAGAGCCCCGCGGACCGCGACAAGCAATTAGTTTTTCGTACTGTCTTCGTATATGTATAGTATAAATAAATGTAATACCTTGCACGAAGGGTTCCGTAACATTATCTATAAAAACGTCAATAAAGTCAAGTCTCTTGTATGTTAGCCCCCTAATTTTAATATTTATTTTAAACTGATCATAACTAAATATTCCGTGAATGTTTTGACCGTGCATGATGCCATTATCAGTACCGAGCAAACGCAATCATATTTGGTATATGGAACCCTCTTGAATATTTGTTTTATAGCGGCTGCCGATGTATTTCTGTAACACAGTGTACAGTTGTGAAATTTTAATTTGTGTAACTACCACGGTTCATAAGATACAGCCTGCTGATAGACGGACAGATGGACAGTGGTGTCTTTTTAACGGGGTACCATTTTACATGTGGGTACGGAACCTAAAACAGAGTGCTAGCTTAATATTTTGTTTTAATAGCAGTAACGGTAACAATTACAAAAATCAAGTTATAATCATCCATTAACATATACCTGGCTACCTCGCCCCGCGACCTAATACATCCCAATCACTTGTCATACCTATTTCATCCCCCACAGATTTTAATTTCAAAATCACTAGGAATTTCATTTTGACTTTGACAAATAGTTATTTACATTTAATCAGGTGCATAAGCACAAATCTTTATGTTTGCCAGTGGCGGCTGGTGTTGGTGCTGGTGTTGGTGCTGGTGCTGGTGCTGGTGCTGGCGATGTCATTCCATTTTTTTAATCAGTATCTATAGAGAAGTTTTGGAGTTACTATTAATATTTTTATTTTTAATTTTTTCCCCATAATATTTTATGATCCTTGTTATTTTTGACGGTATTACTTGTTCGGTACTTTTGCGACACTTTCAGCGACAAATGATTTTTGTATTATTAGCATTTTTCCTGTTTTGTTGGGTTCACCGAGTTTGATGATTGCCATTTTATTGAAAGCTAGTTCTTGCCTCATACTTCCATATAATTTTGAGCGATATCTGTCGGACGCGCATTCACATTTATGACATAAGGAAGTATACTCATACTCCTTCAACTTATAATAAAGGTATGTATAACAGTTTGCTTTGTTTAATTTAATGATCATTATTGCAACCTTTAACAGTCCCACTACTGGGCTTAGGGGCAGGTCCACGCACAATGTGAGGGGAACGATCCAAAGTCACCATGCCAGCCAAGTGCGACCTGGTTGGTAAACTTTACACATCTTAGAGAACATGAAGAACTCTCAGAAGTGCAGGTTTCCTCACCAAAGCAACTCATAAATACGTTGTGATACGCACGTAACTTTTTTGAAAATGAGAGGTGCACCCAGGGCTAGAAACCAGGCGTACTTCGAGCTGTTAGGCTGTCACTTATTTTTTATAATATTGACGAATATCGCAGTATATTATTTGTGCTTTCCAATTACAAATACATAAATGGCTAATATTATAAATGCGATAGTTTGTGACAGATGGACGGTAGTGTTGCGGATGAATGGATGTCTGCCACTCCTTGATGCAGAAACGGATCTTAATAAAACTTGGCACAGAGATATACATAGAGGCTACTTTTCCAACAAATAACGCGGGCGTAGGCGAGGGCGGTCACTAATTACCAATATTTTTCTCCGGCAATTATTTTCGTAGTTGAGATTCTCATGTCATCATATCGTAGTGGCGTCGAGTAATAGCTGGGAATGATAATTCAATCCCTTTGAACGTAATGATAGCGTGTTTCCGAGGATCGTGTGTCAGGATCAAATGTCACATTTACTTAAGGAGAGTATTGGGACGAGTTATTGACGAAAGGAACATTACACTTAGCATTTGTTGAGAGGTAGCCTCGGACGAGAATTATTGTATCTGATATATTTGTTATTGATATGATAGCAGGTGTAAGATTACACTTACATTATTATCAGATTAATTAATGTGAGTAATGAAATTCGGATTGATATTAATAAATCGTGAATAACATTTTAATTCGACTATATTTTGGTGGCACGCTCTAGCTGCGTACCGTTTATGGAAATCATTTGATATTGTTACTTGAGAAAATATAACATCCTGAAGTAATGAATATGGAACTATCCGAACACATTTCTAGATATGTTATTTTATTTTGTGTTTAAAAGATATGTAAGTATTAATTCTTTTGCACAAGTTATGAATAAAGATTTTACAATTTGTAAAATTATTATTATTCAAAGTCAAAGTCAAAATAATTTATTCCTTGTAGATCTTTTCAAAAGACTTGTGAAAGTCATTTTTCGAATATACCACTATTGTAGTCTTATAGAAGTTTATAATGATTATAAATATGTATGTATTCAGATAATTTATTAATAGGAAGAGTAAAAAAGAACAAACGAATATAATTATAATTGAACAGCTGGACTTTCCGTTATGTTTTTATTGGTGTGATAGTTTTGATAGAGGAACAGAGGAGAATGGTATCGGGAACAAACGGCGAGCAGCGTCCTGACCGTGATATATTCCGGTACAAATTGGATTTATCTCCGCTCTCCCTTCCCATTGGTTCACAGAAACTGTTATTGCGCGGATGAACGATGAGACATCACCAATAAAATATTCTACGCGATACACATCACGTCGGCTACTCTCCATCACGATTTCAAACCGATAAAGCTGTCATTGGAGTTTGCGTTTTATGATTAATGGCTGGCGGCTGAGTCGACAGACGTCGTTTGCTCAGCGCTCCGCGTTACACACTTGTACATGGTTAGCAATGATTGCAATCAATTATCAGGCTTGAACATTGTATGTTAGTACGAATATAAATCCGTGCTCACTAGTGGGCCATTATTGATTGGTGTGTAGGTTAGCCAGAGTTACCTGCCTCTATAACAATAGCGGTCGGCGGCTGGACTCGGTCGTTGACAATCATTCAATATATCTGACCATTGATGCGCTGTACACAGTTTAGAAACTGGATTAGGTTTAAACTATAAATATCTACATATATGTATGTATGTATGTGTTGGAAAATTTCAAAGATGTAATGTACATGTAAATGTATCTTTGATTTTAGTTTTATACAAAATCTCAAGCAAACTTTTTTTATATTAAATAAATACTACGAAATCACCTGATGGTACGTGGCGACGTACTCTTTGATGGTGAAGCGCACTAACTCAGTAAAAGCCAATTCACTCTTGACTTGAAGACAAATACCGACGCGGGAAACTTATTCCATTCCTCCGCAGGACGGATAATGAAGGCCGAAGCGAAACGCTATTACTCCCTGTTTTCAAAATTTAATTTTAGTAATTAAATAATGAGGCCCATCTCGAACAAAACTTGATCTAAGGGTTTATAAATCATCTAAATCAGTCAAACAATCAAAAATCATTTTTAAATTTGGTTAAATACAACAGATAATGAAACCTAGGTTAAATACATTTCTATGATTTTGTAAATTGCCTAAAGACATGAGTGAACATAGAAATAAGGTTGACGTCGTACTCGGATCATCAATATGGAGCGCGGCACAACGAAATGAATGGGCTCTATTGCATGCAAATGTTATTTGGCGGATTTATGGTTCATTGAGAACGACTTATTCCTCCTCGGTTTTATGTTATTTCTATCTAAATATCCATTTCCGTTTTTTCATAAAACATCCGCTAGCCTTACACTCAGCTCTGTTCTGTACGTCATAGAGTCCTCTTCTTAATACCATTCAAACATTTCGTTTGGATCATCTATACTAATAATAAAACTGAATCAGAGTCGATTCTAGTCCCGCGGGATAACAGGTTCAAATAAGTATGGCAACATTGAAACCACTGGAGTGTTTTAGGTAAACACTTAATAAAATGTTATCCCGGGAAACGGCGTTACATCCGCAGGACAACACACTGAAATTAGTACAACTCTGTGTGTAACGACTGGATCAATCTAGATGGAAAACCACATATTTATACTTTATATTAGGAAAATAATTCAAAAATAGTTTTTATCCTGGTAAACTGATGTATTTCTGCAGGAAAATACATGAAAATGTATTTGTAAACTGCAGTTGGTTTGATTGGACTGTGTTTAGAGTAGATGGGTGATACGAGGTAAGAGTTCACCGCTACCCGTAAACATTAGCGTAACGCGTTCCCGGCCAGGGATGTAATGATACTGCCCCTCGTGTGGGGAACATATATAACGACGGGATGCACTACAGTCACTGAAGCAACCGTCTACAATGATACCAGCCAATCGAACAACCTACCACTTCCGGCCGGCTGATGGAACAAAAATGGTAAAGGTGACTTATGTACGAATCGGCTCATGGAATAAACTATCGACTCTACGTCATAGAGGACATTTTAAAATCATAAACCGAATACACTCACACCAGCAGTCTCACAAGTTCTATCGCGGACAGCTTCCTGGCAGTGTCTGCTGTAGCCTCATATCAAATAAACCACAGGGTCAGACGCTACTGCCTACAATGTTAAACCTTATCACTCGCTGTGCAGTAACAACGCTTCGGGTTATTCATTTATACATAGGTTAGGAATTTAGGTCGTTAAAATTGCCAAATTGTTTCCAGAAAATGTCTGACACGACCAATAAAATTCAATATTAAAGTTGTCTACAAAAGATACTCAGATATTTTTTAATAACCAAGTAGCCTAATGGTAACGATAAAAATAGAACAAAATAACCCCTGACACAACTAAAATAGAACAAAATAACCCCGGAAACAACTAAAATAGAACAAAATAACCCCTGACACAACTAAAATAGAACAAAATAACCCCGGAAACAACTAAAATAGAACAAAAT